>OY725329.1:29866947-30033489 GCA_963242795.1 Inga leiocalycina | reverse complement strand
GTCTCACGTTCGCATTTCAATACAAAATGGCCTCTACCGATTGGTTTCATTTGTACATATCAGAGTACAGCATAAATTCCCGACACACTCGGGTTCTATTCATTAATAAAAAGGGATTTACACAATGCACAAAGCCTACAATTCATACCCTTTTTCTTGGGGATTACACAAAATCTACTATATACAAACGTTTCTACCAAAAATATCCAAAAGGTATACAATGATAACCATTAACCCAAAATATACTCCTAAACTGGAGTTCTAACTGCTCTTCATCGCCCGTTTGCCTTTTGATCCTTTAGCCCTGTCTAAAATGTGGTTTTTGGGAGAGTGAAATTCTAAAGAATCCCCGTAGTAACAAATCAATCATATAATGTACAATAATAATGCATGTAAGCAAATCATTAACCACAACAAGCAACTACAACGGCAGTTACAACGGCAATGGTTAGTATGACACATGTCATCCCTTACGATTGCTCACGCTGAATTGCTCACGTTGCATTGCGTCACAACAATCCATACAATACATTTCACCGCAGCTGGGATTCATATAATGCATTTCATATACAAGCCATACAGGCAAGATACACACAGCCCACGGCTGAATTCACAAACGCCGCCCACGGGTCGGATTCACAATATCCATGTCGATTACGATGGTAGTTCAACGGCCGACCTAGAGATAACCACCGTCAATCCCTACAGGGCTCACGTTGACCTGCTCACAGCCGTAATGGACCATGGCACACATTTCACAAATTCAACGATAAGTTATGCATGCCAAAACATCATACATAATATGAGAGAAGAGTCACTACCTGGTTCGTTCCGTGCGTGCTTTGTCGCAGGTCTCTCCCGAGGAGGGCAAATGCAATTTCATTATATCATTCTCATAATGGCAAATTTCGCAAATCCAATCATTGTGAATTTTATGGACAAAAGTTTGCATATATGTATGTTAATTGAATCTTGTTTGTCATGCCTTTGTTCTTTTCAAGTTTTTCTTTCGGATACTCACTCCTTGAAAGGGTTTAGATCATTATTCAATGTTGGGTGGGAATGTTGATTGTAATTTTAACCCCAACATGTGGGTGCTATAGGTGCTTGGTTCGTTTCGCAGGCCATCCTTGTAGTCGATTGCTATAACCCTCGGATTGGGTACTAAGTTTACTAACCTTATGCATTTTGGCTCATTTGAGAGTTTGTTAGAATATGGCTCTATCCTATCTCAGTTTTAAGTGATGAAGGTTAAGTATCTTATTTAATGAAGCTGAGTCTTACATGGTTGATATACAAACTTGAGAATTCTATTTTGTATGGTTCAATTTGGTCATGTGATGAGGTCTTGATTGAGATGGAAATCAAAGTGAAGGTCAATAATAAGGAGCTACCCAAATAGGTAGAGTTACTAGTGACGGTTGATTATTAAAACGTCTAAATTAGACAGTGAAAAATGTCGACCGGGTGATCAATGCTTAAAAGGAAAAATTTGTTGAATTGGATTACTACCCAGTCCAACAAATTTATCCTTTCAAGTGATAATCATCTTGTCAATGTTTTTCCTTAACCAATTTAGAGTTATTATTCCTCACTTCGTCACTAATATTTCCACCTAGTCAGTTACTTCCTTATTCTTGGCCTTTAGTTTGGTTTCTTTCTCAACCAAGACCTCCCCACAAGATCATATTCACATATATAAAATCCAATTTTCATACTTGTATATCAACTTCTTTAACACCTAAGACTAGGATAGGGCAGAGTCATGTTTCATATTTAAGGTTCGGAAGAGTCAAAATGCATAAGTATAGTAACCTACCACCTAATCATTGGATAGCAACATTCAACTTTAGGGATGCTTACAATATGATCATGCATCAACAGCATGTAGGTATTGGGCCTAAAATTGCATCCATTGAATCCAACAATCCAAAATCATCTAACTCCTTTAGATGTGGGGAAATGCAAGCAAAAAAAACTAAACCTTGAAAAAAAAACAATTCCAGAATTGAGATTCACTAATTATCTAATAATATAGGGTTTAGATTCATGGTTATTAGTTATATTTATTTTCTATATCCATTGCATTTTTATTTTTAGGGTTGTTTATAGAATTTATACTACATAATATAGCTTTTAGATATAATAATAATATCCAACAAGGCTTATATGAAAAAAATTGTACATTTTAAAAAATGCCCACTTTTTAGATAGGGTATGAAATTACCAAGTCTAAATAGTGGGCATTTTTTTTATTATAAATTGAAACGTTTTAACACTTGTCATCTAACTAACCGGTCTAAAAAAATAACTTTCAAAACTGATTGTAGTTCATGTCTTAATAAAGACAGACTTTTTATACATGGTTGATACAAAACTAGACTTAAACCTTGTCTAAGAAGTCAATTTCAACCGATCTTGAAAGCTTTTTTTCTAGTAATGATATTACATGTTATGTTTTTAAAGACTTAAGATATTCCTCTTGGGCTGTCAAAAGTCCCAAAAGTTGTGTTCAAATTAAATGAAATTCTTGAGTTGGGCTTCAAAAACTGCTCTATTTTTTTTGGACCAATTTTCTTAAGCCAACACTCATAGAGAGTTGGGCTTCAATGTAGGGGTGTTTATGTGGTCCCGGTCCTGGTCGTCTGGTCCCTATCTCGATGAGATCGAGACTAAAAAATCCCAGCCTTACCAAGACTGAGATGGAATCCGGTCAAGGCTTCGAGAATCCCGGTCCCAGTCCTGGTATCTTATATATATATATTCTTTGAATATAGGTCCAATCCAAAAATCATCTATTACCTGAACCATTTTTTTAGTATAGGTCCATTCCATACTCTCACTCTCTCGTCTCTCAGACCCAAAGCAACCATAAACCCAATCCAATATCAGTAATTCAGTATCATCTCATCAGACTCAATCATCTCAATTCTTAGTTTCTCATACTCAGTCACTCTCAGTCGTGTGGCAAAGAAGCAAAGTGGCGATGACTTAGCCTTCTTATTCCCAACTTCTCCATTCTCTCGACAAGTGGTCGACGCTTAGAACTTCAACAATTGGCAGCTCCATCTTCTTCTGTTTCATCAAGTTGGTGTCCCATCTCATTGTCACTTGCTCACCATCCCATCTCGTGTCGCCATTATTGGCCCATCACTGTGAGGTATTCTCTAAATTGGTAAATCCTAGTCAGTTTTCTAATTTGTGGGCCTGTAACCTGTGAAGGCGGAGAGTAAGATACTTTGTTGTTAATCACTGAATTTAGATCTGTCATACGAGGTTGTATCCGTAGGTCCTAGTTGTAGGGTTTTATATTTGATCAAAGGGTAGTCAAGGATATGCACGTGTAGTTGCCCCTATCTTTCAACTTCCCACTGGCACTTGTTGTAGTTGCGCCTATCTTTCAGCTTCCCACTTGCTATAAGAACTTAGGCATTTTCTGATTAAGTCTATCCCTAAAGGAGCTCTTTTCAATCCATGAAAGGCAGATCCACAGATAGGAACTAGAATATACCCTTTCATATAAAGGAGGATTAAGTAGTAATTATATTTGATTAAGTTCAAGTGTTTGCCCTTTTTAGGATTTGTTCTCTTTTATGAGGCTAACTAATCCTTATCTGTTGCATTCTTCCTTTCTATTAAATATTTCTTTTCTAATATTGACTCAGCAAATCTTGTTTATATTTTTTATAATAAATATGGTTTGTCCACTTCAGTATTGACAATTTATTTCTGTTCATGGTAGGTTTGCTCAAGTTGAGAAGTTGAAAGAGCAATTGTTGGAAATAACAAGCAGACTTATTGGGTCCCAAATTTTGTGAAGGTACATTATTGCTTATCGAATGATGTTTTCATAATTGTCAAGGTTTTTTACCTTGTTTCTGGTTTATCATTGAGAGGGCCTTTGTGTTTTATTTATTGTTACAATATAACAAATTATGTATTGTAGTGATTATTAATTGACTAGGTTTATTTCTTGTAATAAATTGCAAATTTTAAACTGTTACGCAGGAAGGAAGAGGAAAAACATTCTTTTAAGATATTCTTAATAGTTAGATGATTAGATAAATATATTAAAAACGGAATATTATTTTTCCCTTACTTGAATTTTTCAAAATGATAAGCAGCTTTTTTGTGAAACAAATTGTTGAATGTTTTTCCCTTGCCGGAATATATTAAATGATACATGAATGTTTTTATTGCTGATACATGAATATTGAAGCTTAAATGCAAAGGCCATTCTTTTACTATATGATTGTTACTGAGCACTTTCTTTGCTATGTGAATATGTGATTATAATGAATGTTGAACTATTTTTTAGCTTAAATTTTGCTAAACATCTTGAGCTTAAATGTGAACATCTTTGTCACATGGGTGAGTAATTTTTGCTCCTAAAGTGATTGTTGCTGTATGAATGTTGAAACAATGACTGTCATGCTTTCAGTTTTATCAAAAGTCATTCCTATTGATGTAAGTGCTTAAGTTCTGCTTTAATTAAGTACTGCTTGAGTCCAGAAGCATGGCAACTACACTCACCAATAAAGGAACCATCCAAGAAACTCCGAGTACTGTAGAACAAGAAGCTAGGGAAGCAAAACCAACTAATGAAAAAGATTTAGAGGGAGAAGAAAGACCAGTGCAAAGGAAAAAATCAAATATTTGGGACTATTATGAAAAGGTGCAAATAGACAAAACTACAAGAGATCACAAAGCCAAGTGTAAGTACTGCCCAAAAGAAATTATTTGCCGTCATACCAAGCAAGGGACTACTAGATTGTGGAGACATTTTAAGAATTGTAAACAAAATCCGAACAAAGCAAATAAGAAGAACCAATCTTTGTTTACAATCTCTCATTCTCTAATAGGGTTAAGTAATATTGTGACTTCTCATTTATTTAGTCAAGAGCAATGCAGTCGAGGTGTTGCAAAATACATTATATTGGAGGAGAGGCCTTTTCGAACTGTGGAAATTTTTGATTTCAGAGCAATAAGCAGTGATGTAGAACCCCGCTTTAAGGTTCCCTCACAATCAATAGTTACCAGAGATTGCTACAACTTGTATCTTGAAGAGGCAGAGAAATTGAAAAAGTATTTTAAGACTTCAAAAGTTTGAGTATCCTTGACTATAGATACTTGGACTTCAAAACAGAATGCCAATTATATGTGCTTGACTGCATATTGGATTGATGATAGTTGGACATACCAAAAGCGTATCTTAAATTTCTGTGTAGTTGAAAACCATAAGGGTGAAACAATTGCAGATGAAATTGAGAAATGCTTGTTGTCTTGGAGCATTGATAAGGCGTTTACTTTCACTATTGATGATGCTACTTCCAATGATAGTGCATTGTCAAGGTTGAAATCGGTTTTCAAGCATTGGAATGGTTTAGTATGTGATAGGGACTTCATGCACTTGGGGTGTTGTGCACACATCTTGAATTTGATTGTTTCTGATGGTTTCAAGAATATGCACAAGTCAATTAAAGCCATTCGGAATGCCATTAAATATGTAAGATCTTCTTCAAGGTTTTGAAGGTTCAAGGCATTTGTGGAAAAAATGAAAGTTGAATTAAAGGGTTTACTAAGCATGGATTGTCCAACAAGGTGGAATTCAACTTATATAATGTTAGACAGTGCCGATCAATTTAGTAGCATGTTTAATAGGATGATGTAGTCAGATGAGGACTATAAAAAACACTTCTCAAATAAAGGTTTAATTGGTCCTCCTACAGTTGACTTATTCAAATAAGTTACTGAGTTTACTAAGTTTTTGAAATTATTCTACACCATCACTCTGAAACTTTTAGGATCACTTTACGTGACCTCAAATTTGGTCTTCCGACAAGTATTAGATCTTGCTTTGGTTCTCAATAAAGCTTCATGTAATCATGGTTCTTTTATGTATGCCATGGCTAAGAGTATGAAGAGCAAATATGATAAGTATTGGGGCCACTCTGAAAACTTTAATCCTTTGCTGGTAGTTGCAGTGGTGCTTGACCCAGGTATAAAATGAAGTTTTTGAAGTATGCTTTTAATGATATGTATCCTAATGATCCTGATAGGCATATAGACATGATACAAAAAGTTTCAGATGTAATTTTTTATTTGATCATTATTCAAGTATTCTTAACACATATGAGAGTGTTATTCATAGTCAGGCACAAGTACAAACTAAAAGTACTTGTAGCACTGTAACAAATATTGAGCAAGATACTTTTGATGTTGACATGGAAGAAACTGACGCAGAGAGAAGATTCAAGGCTGATAATCAGATTAAGGCTCAGACAGATAAGTATGCAAAGTTGGACAAGTATCTTCAATCTGAGTTACCTGAAGGTCATGATCCTAATTTTCTTACCTTAGATAGGTGGAAAATTAATGGTGGCAAGTTCAATGTCCTTTCCATGATGGCGCGTGATGTGTTGGTAATGCCTGTTTCAACTGTTTCTTCAGAATCAACTTTTTAGCGCAGGGGGCCATGCCATTGATTCATACAGAAGTTCATTATCACCCGGGATGGTTGAAGCACTTATCTGTGCACAAAATTGGCTCTCTCTATCCACATCCATCCCAACCGAACTTGAATCGCTTGATATTGGTAACTTCAATGAAAATGAGGAAGTACTAGCAGCTTTAATTGATAATATCATAATCTTTGTTTTATATAATCACTTGTCTTCTTTAATTTCTTAATAATAATTATTCATTTCTTTCCATTTTTTTCTTTTCAACTTTGCAGCTGAAGAGCAAGGACCAAAGTCGTGAATGTCATTTTATTGGTGTGAATGGTTGTTGCTTGGCTATGTTTCTTGAAGAGCAAGTACCAAGCACTCATATTTTATTGCTTCTTGTAACATTGTTGTTGTTCTTTAATTTCTAGACTGAACTTTTGTAGTTGATGTTGTGAGCTTGTAACAATGAGGTGGCAGGTGTTTAATTCATATTTATTGTTCGGTTTCTCCACCTGCCATCGCAATCATTAATTTGCCAATGTATTGAACTTGTAATAATGAGGTGACAGGTGTTTAATTCATGTTTGTTGTTTGATTTCTCTACCTGTAATCTCAATCCTTAATTTGCCCTCGTATTTTAGGTTCTGCAATTTTTTTTCTAGACATATGATCTGCAATTTTTTAGTTTGGTGTGACTCACTATAGTCACCTTTTAATCCGAGAATTCCCGAACTTAGTCCCGGGATAGTTCCAGCTGTCTCGAGACCAGGACTGGGACTAGGCACAAGTTCCCAATCCTGACCTCATATAGGGACGGGACCCGAGATTGGGGGATCCCGATCCCGGATTTGAACACCCCTAACTATAATTTTAGCCCAGGCCCAATTGACTATCCTCAATCTAGTTAGTGTGTTTTTGAATTATGGTGATAAAAGTTTTTTTTTCAATATGATTTTTACAAATTTAGGATAGGGGAGAAGTCAAATTCTATAATATGACTTATATTTGGATGGATTGATACCACTTTTAGTCCTTAAAGTTTCACTCAATTTTGATTTTGGTCTCTCAAGTTTAGAATAAATGGTTTTGATCCTTTAAGTTTATTCTGTTTATAACCATTGGTCCTTAAAGTTTGAAAATGAGTTAAATTTATATTTAACAATGTTAATTTATTCTACATGGCACTAACTCCGTCAAATTAACTTACGTGCCATGCTAATTGGAAAAACTGATGTGGTAAATATATATTATAAAAGTTATGAGCTGGTTATTTAAATTAAATTAAAAAAAAGGCTGAAATACAACGCAGTTCGCCCGCCAGCAGGGAAACACACAAAACCAAGAGGACCAATTTAGGGCAGCATCTCCATAGAGCAGCCATCGTCTTTGGTGAAGTTTTAGGGAGGCATCATCTTCATTGAGTCGCAGCACAACCATAATTTTGTACGGCATTGCTCATCACTACCAACATCACCATTGATTCTTAGCAGAGTTGTTGAACTCGGACCAGACCGGCCGGTTCGGCCTGGAAACTGGCGAACCGGCCGGTAGACCGGTTCGGTCTGGGTTGCTATTTTTAAAAAAAAATTACTGTTTCTTCAAAATTTCATACTAATAAGCCTAAAATTTTCAATTTATCACCGGTTTGACTCCGGTTTAGCTCCGGTTTGGTCCCGATCTGATCCACTGACCCTTAACCCAGTACCCCGATCGGCTCAATACCCGGTCTGAGTTTTAATACCTCGATTCTTAGACATTGCTCGATACCAGCAGTAAGAGCAATGCCACATGGAAGAAACCAAGACAATTCTGCAGATTAATTAAGAACTTTGTGCGTTCCCTTTGTTGCTGGTCTCTATGCATTTTATTTCAGCCTTTTCTTTTCCTGTTTGAAATTTAAAAAACCAGCTCATAAATTTTAAGATATATTTACCACATCAGCTTTCCTAATTAGTATGCCACATAAGCCAATTTAACAATGTTAGTGCCATATATGATAAATTAACACCATTAAATACAATTTCAACTCATTTTCAAACTTCAGGGACCAACAATTATGAACGGAGTAAACTTGAAGAACCAAAATTATATGTTTCAAACTTGAGAAATCAAAACCAAAATTATATGAAATTTTAAGAACCAAAAGTGTTATTAACCCTCTTTGGTTAGACTTTTGGAAAAAAGTCAGTTTAACAAATTATAATATATTTGGATGATTAATGAAAATTCAAGTTTAAATGTAAAATGAATGAAAATAACATGGTTTTATATAATATTTTCTATGTATAATTCAATAAATTTAAGAAAAATATTAAAATTAAAATTATAAAAATAAAAGGAGTTAATGTATTATTAGAGAACAATTTGTAAATGCTAAAACCCATTTAATTGGATGTATTCAATAAATATAAATATAAATGCAAGCAAGGATAAATTTTGAAAACATTATTAAAAATTATAAAATTATTAAAAAAGATTTAAAAATTTATTTTAACACAAGAGAGCATTAAAACAAAATTAAAGTTGAAAGTGAAAACTAAACAAATGTAAGCTTAGCTAAATAACGCTGCTGTTAAAATTACTATCAAAATAATTGATTATTACTATTTTATGAACCAAAAATATATAGTTCTTATGTATGTACATAGTAATATTGTTTATTATTAAATTTGCATATTCATTCTAGATAAAAATATATTTATAGATATATTAGAAAATGAGAATTATTCATTGAAAAATAAAAAGGTATGCCTATGTTGAAAGTACCAAACGAGAATTGAAGGACCAGGAAGAAAAAGACAAGGGGTTGAGAGGAATTGATAAGATGAAATTTGTGGGACCCATATCATTATTAAATGTTGGTTTGAAATAGCTTATTTTTTAGCAATAAGTGCTTATAAATCGTAATTCACGGTATACGAAGTAAGTATATGATAGAAGTTTTATCTCGACTTGCGTAATAAAGACTTATTATCTAAAATTAAGTGATATCAAACACAAACACATCTATATTTTCTATCGTGCTGCAATGTGACCCGAGAAGTAAGAAATTGTAGCTTATTGATAAACGGGACTTCTGAGCAATAAGCACATCATGTTTTACCCTGAACCCAAACATGTGAAAAAACCAAAATAAGCCAAAAGCAGGTTTTCTATGGTAGAAAAGTGGTGTTTCTTGATTCTACCACTTTCTCAAACTGCCTAGTGGGGTAGATATACAACCTATCTGCATACCTAAGTCCAAAAAAAATAATATCCTAAATACATACACAGACTAACATGAAACTGAGAATTTCTCTATAAAGGGTTTAGGTTCTCTTATTTTACTCTCTCTTTTTCTTCTCAAATCCTCATGCTATCCTTAGGTCAGACGAATTATCTGAAGAGGATCACTTACCCATAAACTTCATTAACTTTGCCTCAAAATTCAACAATTTTCCAACACAATCCATATTTAATATACATTATATACCACGATAATAAATTCAAGATGCTGCTAATAAATTAAGGGTAAAATTATATATCCATATGAAAAATGTAATAATGTGACTTGTAAATAGGACAAAAAATTATTTTTTCCAGCCATATAAATAGGAGAATCGAGTACAAATAAAGAACCAGGCAATGCATTAAGTCCAAACCAAAACTGATTGCCCAAAAACTAGTTGGTCCTGTGAAAAAAAAATGTTAATGAGATGCCTAGTTGCTAATTCCACCAAAACAACCCTCTCCTAATTTTGAGCAAAAGACAGAAACACTCAAGTAGTGATAACAGAGAGGGGATGGCCTTGAGAAATGAGCAACACAAAGGTAACGCAAAGGAATAAAATTACAGCAATTGAATAATTGATAACATCTTTCAATATGAAGCATTGCTTTGATCACGGTGGGAACAATGAGGCATTCAATGTTGCTTTCTACAGTTGCAGTCGAACAACCTTCAAGTGTAAGCAAGTGCTTAAGGATCAATATGCTTTTAAAGAGCCAATTAGAGGACATATCACAGCCAAAATCACAATGGCTGATAAAAAAAGTGTCTTCAGATGAATTTACTTGTCCACCCAAGGCTCCACATCAGTAAAAATAGAACGAAACACCATCTTTATTCCTTTACAAGATTACCAAATGAAACTATAATCAATTTCTCCTTACACAATTCCAAAATGAGATTACACTAGATATGTTTAACAACAAAAGAACAAAAGCTAAGAAAATAAAAATCACCTTAAACCACGGTCTATAGTCCGCCCTAACTCAGCAGCATATTCTCCAGGACGACCTGGTTCATATGAAGGATCAGCCATGGGAGAGAACTCTGTAGATTGAAAGTGAGCCTTCATTAGGCCTGTCCCTGTAAGGCTGAACTAGCTGAGCTGTTATAAAAGCCATCATATGGGTCTGCCCTAGTCGCACTTCAGATGAACCGTCCTCTCTGCAAAACCCTCTACAAAAACATTTGGAAGCATGAAGGAAATTAAAAAGGAAGGGTCAATACTATTGTTAGTCCGTTTTAGTTGATCCAGTTTTGATTTCAATCACTATAGCTATAGTTTTATATCGTTGGTCTTAATCCCTATAGGTTCATGAAGATTTAGCCTGAGTTTTTCCTATATTTTCAATAAGTTTTGGTTTTAGTTGATGTCCTTATACCTAGATCAATTCCTTATGAAATTTTAAGACAAAAGTCAGCGATTTGAAATTCCATGAACCAAAATCAAAATTATATCAAATTTTAAAGACTAACAATGTTATTAACTCTGTAGATTTTTTTTTTTTTTTAAAAGACCAGCTTTAAACAGAGTAGAGTGTGCAAGAGGAAAGAAATTTAATTGCATGCTAAACTTGATAGTGGGCTTACCAAGTCGAATGCATTAGCCAGCCTTTGCCCCAGTTCAGTTGACCCTATAAATAATTACAACAGAGAAAAGACAAGGGAAGGGAAAGGACGAACAGAGGAAGGCTATAGAGAAGCGTGGACAAGAAAGTGTTTTTTTTTTTTTCCCCTTCTTCTCATTATCATTAATGAGTTAGATCGCAGAGAGCAGAACAATTCTTAAGTAAATGCATGATATACATTCATTCTCAAAAAGATTGCATCTTTACAAACTCTAAGCTAACTAGAGTCAGAAACAGAGTAAGCACATAACAGATCAGACTAACCCAAACCCCAAAGGAACAAATATATCCTCTACTTTTCTCCCCCTTATAACATCATCAAAAAGGAACAAAGAGGGATGAACAAAATGGAAAGAGGAAGAGGATTTTAAGCCTTGATCATCCTCATTATTGTCGTCGTCATCTTCCTCATCATCATCAGATGCAGCAGAGTTTGCACGTGGCAGAGTCGCAGCCGGAGGGAAAGAGGGTTCTCGCCGAGCGATGGCCACTTGTAAATTGGTGATTGTCCGATGCATTTCAGCAAATTGAGTGAACAAGGCACTCAAATGCTCAGACAAAAAGCCAAGAACAAAGGACAACTCCATTAGATGATGTTGAAGAAGGGCAGCAATGTCGGTCGACGAGGGTTGATTAGTGGGGGGAGGAGGAGGAGGAGGAGGAGGAAGAAGCTTCTCCTCTGGGTCATCTCACTGTCTATCCGGTGAGGACCCCGCCTCCGATGGGGTTTGGTGGGGATGATGCCATTTTCAAAGATTTTTTACTTTTTAGACGAAGAATGCAAGAAAGTTTCAAGCTTGCTTTTAAAATACCAAATGGCCAGATTCACCAAAAATGCCTAAAATGACGACGGTGGTGCTATAGGAGAAGGACATTTTGGGCTAGTGAAGGTGTTTGCTGAGTGTTTTGGACTCTGTAGAGCGTAAACTAGGCTCGAACTTGTGAAAAAATGCCGTAAGGTGACAATTAGGTCCGGTTGGCTACGTTACATTGAATTTTGATGGATTGGGATTGAAACTAAGACTGATGTTTTAAAAATATGTTTGATATAAGGTAATAATTAGAGGTAGGGTTGATCATGGATCAGATCGGACCGAGTTTGGTCCCAACCCGAGGTCTGGTCTGGAAAGTACATTGGGCTGAACAAGGCAGCCCGAGGTCCGGTCTGGTCCAGCACCAGCCCGAGCTCGGGCTGGACCAGACCAGGTCCATCGGACTACCTGGACCAGCCCAGGTAGTCCAAGACCTATTTGGTAATTTTTTTAAAATTTCTTTAAGAAAATAAAAATTAAAAAAAATATCAAAACTAAGACTGAGACGCCGGGCTGGTGCTTAAAATAAAAAGTTGATATTCAGGACTGGCAGTCTAGGTGGCAACAGACTGAGACGCTGAGTGACCGGTGAGCGAGGGAGATCTGGTGGAAGAGTCGAAGAGGACGACTGCAACGCACTAACGCCTTAGAGCCGTCGCGAAATCAAGGCTGAGACTAAGACGCTGAGACTTGAGAGGGAGAAGGAAACTGGAGCTGAGAGGGAGAAGAGGTCTGAACTCAAGTCTCTAGTTGATTTATGCTTCCACCGAGTGAAGCGAATTGCAATCTGAAATTTTGATTTCTGAACTCTAATTCTCCAAAGATAAAGTGAACCCCTCGTGGCTCAATCCAAAAAAAAAAAAAAAAAAGCTAAGTGAAGTATGAATAGTGAACTCCCGTGACTTGGTGAGGCATAGGTGCGTGGTGTGTCTGTTTTAAGTTTTAAGTGGGGCAATAAAAAAGAATAATAATAAGTATATAGCTCGGGTCAGACTGGACCAGACCATAGGGTCTGAGGCCTTGGACCGAAGTCTAGTCCAACCCGAGAAGATCAGTCCGGTCTGGTCTATCAGAAGAAGCTTCGGGCCAAAATTTTTTTAACAAACCGGGTCGGGTCAGACTGGATTGGGTCAGACTACCTGGACCATCGGGTTTTTTGCTCATCCTTAATTAGAGGGAATTATTTCATTAATCTTATTTAATAAACAGCCACTAATTATTAAACGACCCATGTACCCCTGTCACAAATCCCAAACTTAAAACCCCCAAGCCGATTAGGCAAAATCGGGAAATATATATATATATATATATAAACATCCTTAAGATTGGGTCGATGGAGCACTGAATCTCCAATATTCTTTTGCTTCTTCTCCGGCGAAGGAACGGGAAAGAGCAAAGCCGAATATGGCTTCTTGGAACTCAGCTCCACTCGAACTCACTTATGAATTTTTGGGGTGGTTTACTTTTTCTCGTTTGTCTATCAGTTTCTCACCTCAAGCTTTCTTAAACTATCATAGGAAAAGTGTGGTAGGGCTCGACTTTGATTTCGTGTTGTTGAACCTGACGAAGCACTTGTCTTATATGATCAATGTAAATAAACTTTTCTAGTCCATTTTGCTTACATGGTAATTTCAAAGATAAATCGAAAAGCATTTAAGAGGAATCAGAATGCTTCTTGTGGCAAGCCATACTCCTTAGGAATCTAGAAAAGGCTCACTTAATAAAAATCTATGGAAAAGGTTCCGAAATGAAATTGAACTAATAATATGGTATCGTGTTGGGAATTGGGCTTAGTCCACCCTTGCTGGATTAGGCCCAAACCCATTAAACTTTAAGTTTTTTGGGGCCAAATAAAATACCCAAATAAATGTAGGGTATTTATTAGTAATTTTCCCCAAGGGTTCAAAATTGAAACCTGGTGGGAACAGTTTCCCTGTATGTTTTGGGGGGAACGGTTGTCTGATTAAAACATGTGTGAGTGACAGATGAAAAAACTAGAACAGACAACAGATAGAGAAAAATATTCTCTGTAGAACTCTCTTTTCCTCTCTTCTCTCCCTATGTATTTGCTGTATAAGATAGTTTAAATCCTGGTGATTCAATTCGCGTGGGTACCTCAAGAGTTCGAAAACAATACTTCAGATACGCCCGAAATCCGACATTGGTATTAGAGCCAGGTTTTAATATGTCTAAATGTTGCTTCTGCTATACTATACATTCATGAACAATTAATCTGCGTCTGTGTTTTTTGATCATGAATGCATATATGGAAATTGATTGTCCGTCTGTTTATTCGTTTAAAGCTCATGAATATATGATGATCTGAATGAGAATGAGTTCCTATTAATATGTATATACGTGTATGCGTTCTGTGTTTACTATTTTTTATCTGAATTCCTGTTATGTGTTTAACCTTTGGTACTATGAGTATTAATATATCAAAAAGCCTCATAATACACATAATAAGGCTATGAAACAAAAGAACTCATAGGTTGTGCGAAATCTGAGAAAATAATTGGAAGACCAAAAAGAGAATTGAATTGGTGTTAGATCTCATGTTTTGATGATAACAAAAGTATGGTTTGAAAAGGAAATCATTAATAAACAAGTTTGAACTAAGTAATGACAGGAACAAGCATAACTTGAAGTGAGCATTGGAGTAATGAAGAAAGACCAAGAGCAAATGCTGAGGAACTTGATCATAAGCATGTTTTCTAAAGCATTACTCGAGGCGCTACTCGAGTAATGAGACAAAACTTGAAGTAACCAGAGACAACTTCCAGTAACCTGCCAATGTTACTCGAGGAGCTACTCGAGTAATAGTGTAAAAATTTTCAAGATGCTCTCGGCCTGCCAATGTTACTCGAGGAGCTACTCGAGTAACCAGGTGAGAAACTTCCAGTTGCCTTCAAGTTGCCAATGATACTCGAGGAGCTACTCGAGTAACTCTATTTCTGAAAAGATGGAGCTCTCGGCACTTAGTACTACTGCTAATGTTACTCGAGGAGCTACTCGAGTAACCATGTGAGAAACTTCCAGTTGCCTTCAAGTTGCCAATGATACTCGAGGAGCTACTCGAGTAACTTTGTTCCTGAAAATATGTAACTCTCGGCACTTTGTACCACTGCCAATGTTACTCGAGGAGCTACCCGAGTAACATACTAAAGTAAGTGGAAACTTGAGGTTGATACCCGATTAACTTGATCTTTCTTTATTTCATTTTCCTCTAGTTCTTACTCTAGTATGCAAGTATCTAATGTTGTATTTTAAGTGGATTCCTCGAGTAAGTACCCGAGTATGCAGAAATATTCTCAAGGAAAACCTCAAGTTATTACCAGGGTAAGTCATGCTCAAAAGTCTCAGTTACTCGAGGTGGTACCCGAGTAACCTATGCAAAAGTGAGTGCATTACTCGAGTCAGTACCCGAGTAATGAGGTAAGTGCTCTCGGCATTTAAATCCTGCCAACATTACTGGAGTAGAGCATCGAGTAACCAAAAGTTTATTTGAAGGTTTACTCGAGTTGGTACCCGAGTAACTCATAAAGTTGTGAGTGCATTACTCGAGTAGGTACTCGAGTAAATAACTATTTCCAAAGGTTTAAAATTTAGTTTACTCCATGCACTACCCGAGTAATCTTATACTTGCTCATTGACTTGCAGTTAATCAAAGATTTCCTGATGATACTCGAGTAGGTACTCGAGTAAAGTTCATGTGATACTCGAGTAAGCAAACCCAGAAAGTTTGAAATCATTCCAACGGTCATTGTTTTGTTTCCTATTTGATTAACTTTTCATTATATTAGTGTTCTTAGCATTTCAACAGATAAATAATGAAGAGATCTTACCAAATAAGGAAAGTCAAAAGGAATGCTCAAATGTCACCGACCGTTACCTACCGCAACGTATGTTTTTTCAAAAACTGGAAAAGTCAATAATGGCTGCGCACGCTCCAACGGACATGAAGAAATATGTTCCAGCAATCATTACCAACGTATCTATATATATGTGAACATCTGAACAGAGAAAAACACAAGAACACACTTACGAACGTATCATCAAATTCATTACTCTGTTTTCCATTCTATTTGTGATTCTATGCTTCAGTGATTCTTATTTACTCTGTAAGAGAGATATTTCATTCAAACTTAATATTTGTTATTGAGGTAACTTAAGGTTGTGGAACCTTGAGTAGGGATTGGATTACAACTTGTAAGGGGGAGCGAGTGTCCAGGTGTAGGAACTTGCTTGTACTGAGGTGCCAAGAACCCACTGAATCTTGGAAGCTATAGTGAAACTCTCAGAGAAGCTCTGAGGACTGGACGTAGGTCAAAGTGGTTGTGGCTGAACTAGTATAACTCCCGGTGTACACATCGGTGATATTTCTCCTTACTCTTTATTGGTTTAAATTTCACTGTCAAAGTTTTACATTTCCGAAGAAATTTTAGTATCACCCAATTCACCCCCCCTCTTGGGTGAAACGCTTGCTCTAACAATTGGTTCATCATAAAATGACCTTTTTAGGATTTAAAAATAATCCCATTGCGTAGAGCTCGAAAAAACGATGAAGATGGACACCAAGAACACGCGAAACGGATATTGGACGGTGAAGTTACGGAGGAGAGAAGTTTTCGGGTCAGTGGACCTGACTCGCAACTGAAACTGGGTCCGGGCCGACCTTGCTAAAGGTTGAAGACAACCTCCAGTGGCGCCGTTTTGCACTTGGGTTAAAAAAACGGATTGGGTCCGAGGCCCAACTTGATCCGGAGATCAGTTTAAAAAAAAAACTGATCGGGTAAGAGCTCAACCCGATTCGGTGCCAAAAAAACAAAAAAAAAGGGAAATTTGGGTTGTTAGTGGCCCAAAACCCAAAAAAAAAAAGAATTGAAAAACGGATCGGGTAGTGGGCAGAGGCCTAAAGCCCAATCCATCAACTCAAACCCAAAAAAAAAATTAAAGGGACAGAAACGCCACGTGGCGCGTGTGGCCACGTGGCAGACCCGATTAACACGTAGAGGACATAGACCGACAGCAGGTGGCGTGTAGAGTCCAGCTAGCCGGCGAGTGTGACAATCGGAGGACTGTACAATGGCGTGTGTATAACACGGCCTCCAGCGAGAGTGGGTTTTATGCAGTTTTTTTATTTTTCCTGAATTTTTACTCTTGGGGAGCGTGGGGGCGCGTGTAAGCTCCGTTTGAGACGCGGTTTATTCCTAAAAATCCCTAAATTTGAGATCTTCATAATGATATGTTATTTGCCTATTTTTGGGGCAATTCAGGATCTATTTATGAGGTTTTAGTACTTATTTAAGTGTTTTTTGTACATTTAAGAATACCTAAAATCATGATAATGACTTACATTTGTTTATTTAGGTCAAAAATGAAGCAAGAGGCTTCTAACAGCACTGAAACACTTGAGTATGGGTCATTGAGCATTGAATTTGTAGACGATCAAACTCATATGAATTATCCTGAAGAGGATCCCAAAGAGAAACCTGAAGAATACGAATTTTTAGAGGAAGATCCTGAAGAAGGTTTTCTGGAGCCTGTTCCAGAGGAACCTCAAGTGGTCTACTCTGATTCTGGACCTAAGTGTGTGCCCTCCTGTCCTGATGAACCTAAAAATTTAGAAGAAGAGGTCGATCAACCCTATTTTGCTGCTATGGCTGAGAAGATAGCTGAACTTGATGCGGAAAAAATAGCTAGAATAAATAATATAAAAATCATATACCTAATCATTGTGAATTATGTAGAAAGCATAAAAGACAAAAAGAGTGCAGAGTTCTACGTGAGCATAAAGATGAAGTACCGCGCGGCTGTGAGGGCAAGGGGCACATTCTCAATGACTGTTGCTTGGGTTGATGTTGTGACGAAAACAACAAGATTCATAAAGAAAAGGAAAAGATTCTTTAGGAAACTAAGGAAAGCCATTATTGAATACTGTTGTTCTAACATTTAATGGTGTATTATGTTCCTATTTCCTTTAATGCTGTTTGTATTAAGAATATGACTCTAAATATTATTGTTTGTATGTTTTATGTATGGACGTGGTATTTTTCATGTAATGAATTATATTTGTTAGTTAATGCTAATTTCTTAATTGCGCATTATAATACCATGTATCCCTGATGAGTGGGAGCTTTTAGAAGGTGAAACTTTTAAAAGCTGATGACTTATTTAAAGTACTTATAAGAAGTTTTTGATAGAAAATAATAAAGTTGCTATTATTTGCGTGATGGGAGGTACAAACATATTCTCCTGATCATGGATCTAGTAACAAACTTATTTTCTGATCAAGAACGATATAAGTACAGACGTTGTATATCATGATGTGCTATATAATCGTTTGGTTATGTTCTCTTAAAGAGAACAACGTTTCTAAATGTGAAAAACGTTACTTCAAAATTGACAAATGGCCACGAAAGGCATCATTGCTAAACTGAATAAGGTGGAGAAACTAAATGGCGATAACTAGGACATCTGGCACCATAAGGTGTAGTACATTTTGGAAGAACAGGAGGCTGTTGAACCACTAACCACTATTTTAGTGGAACCTGAAGCTGGGACGACTACTCAGCACAGGAGAAACTTGGAAGTTTACCAAGCGTGGAAGAAGAAGAACAACATTGTAAGAGCCACCTTATTGAGCATAATGGAAAATGACCTGATGTGCCAATATGAGAAATACCAAACTGCTTAGGCTATGTGGGCTGCACTCAAGGATAAGTTTGGTGGCACATCAACCCTAAGCTTAGAAGGTTGACAATCAAGTTTGATACCTACAAGCTTAGAGCAAATATTCCTATGAAGCAGCATCTGAGAGAGTATCCAGCATGATTAGAGAACTTCAGGAAGCTGGACACACCTTGACTGATGAACAGCAAGTTCAGGCTGTAATCAGATCACTTCCTTCTAGCAAGGAGCACATGAAAGTGAACTTGACTCATAATGACAGCATCGTCACTTTTGATGATGTAGTGAAACATCTTGAACTTGAAGATGAACGCCTAGAGGCGTATAAGGCTTCTAGACAAGCCTACTACACTGAAAATACTAGTCCTTCTAATGCAAAGCCCGATTCCAAAAAGGGCAAGAAATCTCAAAAGAAAGGCAAGAAGGATGGCTCTAAGTTCAAAAAGGGCAGAAAGCAATTCAAGAAGAAAGGTAAGAAAGGCGGTAAGAAGAAAGTTGACCTGAATAAGGTCAAGTGTTACGCCTGCCAGAAAATGGGTCACTTCGCACGGGACTGTACCAAGCGAAACGACCATGAGAAGGTACTAGTGGATTATGTGAATTCACACATTTCTTTTATTTTAAGTACTTCTTTTCTAACAGAACCTATTTGTTCTTCTTAGATTTTGGATTCAGGCTCAACAGACCATGTGATGAGGGATCGGGGATCCTTCGGGGAATACCGTCAGTTGCCGCATCTAAGCAAATGGATTTACGTGGGCAACAATGCAAAGATCGAAGTCAAAGGAATTGGCACCTGCAAGTTACCTTTACATGGTGGGAAGACTTTGATCTTACATGATGTTCTTTATACACCTGACATCCGACAGAATTTAGTTTCAGTACTTTGTTTATTAGATTATGGGTTTGATGTAAACTTTCATGGCAAAGTTGCAGACATTTTTAGCAACAAGACCTTTTATGGTTTAGCTTTCCTTTATAGAAAGTTCTTTGTTATGGATATTGTTGGTAATTTTAATGTGCATGACTATTTCGTTATTTCCTCCAATATAACTGTTGATATGAATATCTGGCACGCTAGACTAGGACACATTAACCAAAATAGAATGATTAAACTAGCTAGAGAAGGTTTGATGGGTGAAATTTTGAATATGGAAATGTCCTTATGTGAGAATTGTCTAGCTGGTAAGGCAAATAGGAAACCTTTCGGTAAGGGAACTAGAGCTAAGATTCCGTTGTAATTAATCGATTCTGATATATGCGGTCCAATGAGTGTGAGGGCGAAACACAGAGCCTGGTATTTCATTACCTTCATTGATGACTATTCACAATATGGTCACACCTATTTGATCTCACACAAGTCTTAAGCTCTTGAATGCTTCAGACGATACATGAATGAAGTAGAGAATCAAACGGATTGTAAAATTAAATCTTTTCGCACTGATCAGGGTCGTGAATATGTATCTGATCAGTTTAAGGAGCTCTGTGAAGAAAAAGGGATAATTAGGCAACTAACTATCCCTAGCACTCCACAACAAAATGGAGTTGCTGAAAGGAGAAATAGAACTCTTCTAGACATGGTTAAGTCAATGATGGCTCAAGCAAATCTGCCAATTTCATATTGGGGTGATGCTTTACTAACGACTGCCTTCATTCTTAACCGTGTGCCCTCAAAATCAGTCACTTCTACACCCTATGAGTTATGGACAAAACACAAGCCAGATTTAAACATCCTGAGACCCTGGGGGTCTGCTATGTACATTCATAATGATTCCCATAGGTATGGGAAATTCGGTCCTAGAGGAAAAAAGTGTATCTTTATAAGATACTCTGAGCAATCAAAAGGATATGTTTTCATAGGTGAAAATGAAGATGGAACTGTGACTGAAATTGAATCAAGAGATACTATATTTCTAGAAAATGAATTTCCTAGCAGGGGAGATATTGATCGTACAGTATCTCTTTATGAGACACAAGAACAAGGCAGTACAGAACAAACTCAGACTAATGATCCTCAATCGTCTCAATACATTGACTTGAGTGGGAGCTCAAAAAGGCCTTTACAAAGGCCTAGACAAGAGAAGCGAAAGAGACAAGAAGTTCCCACAAGAAGGAGTGACAGGGGAAATATACCTAAGAGACGCTTCTCCATAGAAGGAAAGGCATTTATTGTTACTCCAGACGGAGATGATGAGCCTCGTTCTATGCAAGTAGCCTTATCAGGTCCTACTAAAGATGAATGGAAGAATGAAATGGAGGAAGAAATTGATTCAATGAAGAATAATCAAGTTTGGGAACTAGTTGATCTATCAAAAGGGCGAAAAGCCATTGGGAACAAATGGGTTCTCAAAATTAAAAGAAAAGTTGATGTATCAATTGACAAATACAAGGCTCGATTGGTTGAAAAGGGGTACACACAATAGGAAGGAATAGATTACGAGGATACCTTCTCACCTATTGTACGTTTCAATTCTATAAGATTTATTCTGGCAATAGTAAATAGTTTAGATCTGGAACTACAACAGATGAATGTAAAAACCACATTTCTAAATGGTGATCTAGATGAAGAAATCTATATGGAACAACCATTAGGTTTCATTAAGAAAGGAATGGAGAGTAGAGTTTGTAAGCTCAAAAGGTCCATTTATAGACTAAAAAAATCATCCAGACAGTGGTATTTGAGATTTCATAGAGCAATAACCTCTTATGACTTTCAAATGATTAAAGAAGACCACTACGTCTACATTAAGCAGTTTGAGGATAATTTTGTAATATTATCCTTATATGTAGATGACATACTATTGGCTGGAGATAGTCTAAAGTCGGTCTTAGCTATTAAAGAATAACTTTCATCGAATTTTGAGATGAAGGACATGGGTGAAGCAAAATATATACTTGGAGTTAAAATCCAAAGGGATCGTTCTAAAAGAATTCTCTCACTTTCACAAGAGAATTACATCAAGAAAATTCTTTAGCGATTCAATATGAGATACTGCAATTCTTTAGATACCCCAGTAGCTTCTGGTGTAACCTTAAGTCTTGATATGTGTCCCAAAACTGAGTTAGCAAAGAAGAAAATGGAAAGGGTTCCCTATGCTAGTGCCGTTGGAAGTTTAATGTACGCAATGATGTGTACAAGGTAGATATTTGTTACGCAGTTGGACTGGTTAGCAGATTCCAGTCAAATCCCGGAAAGCAACATTGAAAAGCAGTGAAAAAGATTTTGAGATACTTGAAGGGCACATCAGATTATGCACTATGCTATCAAGGAAGCGATCCGCGCTTGGTTGGATACTCTGAAGCTGATTTGGGTGGAGATGAAGTTGAGCGAAGATCAACTTTAGGATACACCTTCTTGCTGAACAATGGCGCCATATGTTAGAGCAGCAAAAAGCAGACGTGCATTGCCCTACATCCTATGGAAGCTGAATTCGTGGCGTACACCTCAGCTGTGCAAGAGGCTATATGGCTCAAGAGATTCATTGAACATCTTGGATTTGGAAATGAAAGCACAAATCTGGTGTTAGTGTATTGTGACAATACCGCAGCCATAGCCTATATGAAATATCCCAAATATCATAACAAGACCAAACACATAGATATAAAGTATAATTTTGTGAGAGATTACGTAGCATAGAAAGTTGTTACTGTACAACATATTTCAACCAAGAGTATGGTCACAGACCCCCTAACAAAACCTATAGCCAAGGAAATGTATGACAAACATGTGAAGGCTATTGGGATGCATAAAATGTAAATTTGCAGACACTATGTAATATGTTTATGATTAATGAAAATGTTTCTTCATAAAATTTTATGTGTCTATATGAAGGTATACAATGTCTATTATGTCGTACAGGCAGGTAAGGTTGGCTCTCTCACAAGAGCAACCGCCTTTGATACTCAGGAAGAGTATGTAAAGATGAGACAGTTGTGTTCACTAGTAAAGCAGCAGGAATGATGATATGGTAGAGAAGAAACACAAATTATGTCACCTCGATAAGAGTGTAGTATGTTGAGATGAGATCTAATAAGACGTAATATAAATATAGATCGAATCAAGGATACCCACTTCCATAATGCCTGTTGCCAGATAACAAATTCTTCAACAATGACGTCATGATAGATAAATGAAGTAGAAGAATTTGGAATTAGATACTGGGAGCATCTAAACTCATGTATGTACAGTGTTAACTATGAGAATCAAAACGACATACACTCTTATAGTGTAAGAGTAACACCGTAGCATGTGATTCATACCATATGTGCAAAAGAACCGCAAACAGGAAGCAAGTGAATGGATCCCTACTTCATTGCTGTGTGAGTCCCAAGAAGGTTAAACACTCCTGTGATGTCCTTCGACTTTGACATTATCATGGAGGTATACTTCAACATCTGCTACCTTAACATTCATCCTATGATCATGACTGATACGATCTAAGGTTTTATGTTAGGAAAGCGGTTGACGCATATCAAAATGATATATGAGCGAAAGGAAGATTACCTAAAATATACGCATCTATGCTAGTGTCTGAGACATGTCCCTTATGATATTAATATTGGTAATTTCATAAGTATAGATACTAAACATATGAAAAGGCAATCTAAGTTTTATCTTGACTTAAGAGGGATTAGATATGCTGTGTGGAAGTGTATATTGGTATATCTAGGACATATGAGGCATAATATTAAAATTCAAGCTACACAAAGAAAGGTTGTCTTGTGCTGGTCCTATGAGAGGGATTTCTAGTACAAACACCTAGGAGACGTCATGCCCATGCGGTCACGGTAAAGCACCTAGTATGAAAGAAGAAAGAGAGAGAGACAATCCTTATGGCATCCAATCCACCAAGTGTGAGAGCGAGATGTTGGGAATTGGGCTTAGTCCACCTTTGGTGGATTAGGCCCAAATCCATTAAACTTTAAGTTTTTTGGGGCCTAATAAAATACCCAAATAAATGTAGGGTATTTATTAGTAATTTTCCCCAAGGGTTCAAAATTGAAACCTTGTGGGAACAGTTTTCCTGTATGTTTTGGGGGGAACGGTTGTCTGATTAAAACGTGTGTCAGTGACAGATGAAAAAACTATAACAGACAACAGATAGAGAAAAATATTCTCTGTAGAACTCTCTTCTCCTCTCTTCTCTCCCTGTGTATTTGCTGTGTAAGATAGTCGAAATCCTGGTGATTCAATTCGCGTGGGTACCGCAAGAGTTCAAAAACAACACTTTAGGTATGACCGAAATCCGACATCGAATTGCTGTTTCCAATATTCAAGTAAGGAACCACGGTGGTGATGCGATGATTCATCAATTGAAATAAAGAGATGAGTTCTAATTTAGGGTAAAATTGATAGAGGGTATTTTTGTTAAGAAAAGATTATAAATAGGGATATTTTTGTCTCTAAAATTTACAATCCCAGGATTAAAAACACAATACCATGGGGGAGGTGGCTTTGCAGCAACTTTCATGGTACTCACAGTCCCTAGTTATCCATAGTCCCTCAAACCAAACGATATATTCTAACCCAATTCTTGATCCAATCCCAGTTCCTACTCTCCAGTGCTTCATACCAAACAGGGCCTTAGAGCTTGTGCTATGAGGGATTGGAGGCC
Organism: Inga leiocalycina; assembly: GCA_963242795.1. Taxonomy (NCBI): domain Eukaryota; kingdom Viridiplantae; phylum Streptophyta; class Magnoliopsida; order Fabales; family Fabaceae; genus Inga; species Inga leiocalycina. The sequence continues at coordinate 30,009,027 of OY725329.1, read as the reverse complement.
GAAGGGAATGGTAAGGGAGAGAAAGTTTTTGAGTTGAATTTTACAAAAATTGGAAAAATGGGGTTAAAAATTTTTTAATTTATTTTTCTTACTGTTTTATCTTAATTATTCTCTTCATAAGAATTTTATAACCCCACTTCTTATTTTTTAAGAATTAAATTCACAAATAGTTTAAGCTTGAAAATTGCCAACCAAAATGCAAAAACGCAGATTCCATAAGCAAAATTGCTAAACATGTACAAGCAATAGGACTCTGCCTCAATCCAACAACCATATCTAATACTCGATTGAGATGAAGAGGAGAATAAACCATGTTTGGTCTAGAATGAGCCAGACATTGCATTTGTCTGCAACGAAAGAAAAAATTTACGAGGGAGATTCCAATTCAACCAACCAGGAGCAGCTAAAGCTTCTAATGTAGAAAGAAAAATGAGGAAGCAGAGAATGTGATACTGAGTGGCTGATAAAAGATCAGGCGGCGCTCCACTACTAAATTGTTAATAATGTCAGATGATTGAAGAAGGCGAAAAAATAAAAAAGCACAAGAGATAATTTAGACCAACAGTATGAGGAAACTTAGCTGAATAAACTGCACCACAAAACCATAGCCATTGGCCCATCACTATTCCCAGTGATAGTCAAATGTGAGAGGTGTAATATCCCGATTTGTAATTAGGGCTAATGGCTCTGATAACTGTTGTAATTAGCGTAATTAAATACTTTTGGAAATTTATGTAATATGAATTTAGTGTACATACATGTGGTAATTAAGATCAATGGTTGTGATTCCTTGACCGTGGGTCGGAATCCTATGCTTTGTGTTTATGTGAGCTCTTTGAGAGAGTGAGTGGATGATGATATGTGGCCTTGTGTGAGCCATTGGATGAAGCACTAGAAGACAAAAGTCACTTTTTCTCTTCCCCCTCTCTCCTATTCGGTTGAGTGTGTGTGTGTGGAAGGGAAGCATCATCATCCTCCTCCCATTTCTCTCTTTCCTCCATTGTTTCGCTGAACAAGCAAGAAGAGGAAGAAGAAAAGCTTGATCTTTGGTGAGTTATGATTCTCCTTTGCTCCAATCCTCTTCTCTAAAGATATGTGTCTCATTGAGAGCTACATTGTGATGGTTGTAGAGCCTTGAATGGTGTAGATTGGAGCATTGATTCGAAAATGAAAGTGAGGAATCAAGGTTCTTGATTGGGCAAAGAGAAGAGGTAGGCATTTAGAGCATTTTAATGTATTGTTTGTGATTTTTGGCTAAGTTTAGTCAAATCTGGAATTTTGCCCTAATTTGCACCAAATGTGGATTTTAGGAGTTTCATTATGATTGATGATTGGAAATGATTTAGTTTGGAGATATATGAACATTTGATGCATTTGGATAGATAGAAATTGATTGGGATTCATTTGGATCACTTGGGAAAAGTTGGAAAAATCTGTTTTGTTTAAGCTCCGTTTTTCGCTGTCATTTTGGACGAGCGTTTTGAGTGACCAAATGGTATTGGAAAATTATGAAACTTTCCAGTCTTAAATTTCACATCCCAAGCTTAAAAATGGACATATATTTTGTGTCATTTCGTTGAGTATTCTGTGAGATATGGTTGCTCAAAGTTTGGGATTGAAACAGAACTCTGTTTTGGAGTAGTGTGTAGTTTGTGGTAATTCTGTATTTGTGTAGTGATTTCCAGTGAAGGGCTATATTTTTCCTTGAAAGAGGACTTATATACCTTTCATTTGGCTTTGGAATCACTTCGTTTCGATTTTTCTAGAATTAGTTATGTTTTTTTGAAGTTCAGCCCAGAGTCAGGAAATCTCTGGGCCGCGGCCCAAGCTTTTCTGACCTGTTTTGGGCCGCGGCCCACGAGTGGCGGGCCGCAGCCCAAGACCTTCTGACCATGTTTGGGCCGCAGCCCAAGGGATGGTGGGCCGCGGCCCAACCCTGTGTTTTGGCACTTTGTGTTATTGAAAGGGGACCTTTAACCTATCGTTTCCCAACCTTTTAGGGCTTTTATTAGAGGCATTTGGGGCCTCTTAAGAGTCAATTATGATAACCAACTTAGAGTATTATTGAAATATACATATGGAAAAGAGATTGATTGGTTGTCCCTAATTTGAATAGGATTTGACATTTGTCGCCCTCGTGAGGCCACGGTGCCGGAGCCAGTCAGGAAAGACACAGGTAGTGACTCTATCTTTATACCTTATGTGATGTATGATATGCATACTATGTCATTGTTTTGAAATGGATTTAGTATGCTGCGAGTTTTATGAAATTGTGGAAGCACCGCTATACCAATAGTCCCTGAGTCGCTAATAACGGTTCGGGTGAAGGTCGTATGCCTTCCCGGCGGTAAAAGGGGATGAGGTTAGGGTGTGATATATGTGTATATGTGGGCCGAAAGGCTATTTGTGAGCCGAAAGGCTATTTGTGAAGGCCGACGGGCCATTTGTGAAAGCCGAAAGGCTATATGTGAGCCGTGTGGCTATTTGTATGCACTGCCAGGCCAATAGTCCCTGAGTCGCTAACAACGGTTCGGGTGAAGGTCGTATGCCTTCCCGGCGGTAAAAGGGGATAAGGGTGGAGTGATTTGTGTTGCTGTACGAGATGAATTGTTTACATATTATGTGATTGCATGTGGTATGAAATAGTTGTTACTACGGGGATTCTTTAGAATCTCACTCTTCCAAATGACTAACCTTTTCAGACAGGGCGAGTGGCTCGAAAGGGAAGCGGACAACCAGGAGTAGTTAGGATTACTCTGAGATATAGAGGTTGTTGGTTATCTTGGTTTTGGATTTGGGATTGCCAAGTGTATATAGATGTAAATGATTATTTTGGTCATGTAATCCCCAGTTTGGGAACTTGTAAACCCATAATATATTTATATATATGTAGATGAACCCGGGGTTTGCCGGGATTTTGGTTTCCGCACTTTGATATTTATTATGTACTCTGATTTCTCTGGTAATTATATCCGCACGTGAATGTGAGACCACGAATATATATATGTTTTGAACTGATTTTCAAAATACCCCATCTCTTGGATGTGGGAATATAAATTGTTATTTCATCTTATTGGTCTCTATTTCACTTAAATTTCGTAATCCGGATGTAATTACGGTGAGGGGGTTACAAGAGGAGCCATGACTGTAACTCAACTTGGCGTATCTACAAATTAAGGTGATATTGATAATAGAGGGAGAGGGGTGTCTTTATTGATTTCTCTCTTCATTTACTCTTCATTGAGGGTATCTACCATTAGATTAACTTTCAATGGTTGAGATTTAATAATATATAAATAATATCATTATAATAAAAATCTACTATGATAAATCCCAACCATTGAAAGTTGATCTAATGGTAAATACACTTAATGGAGAGTAAATGGAAAAGAAAACAATGGAAACACCCTTCTCTCTATAATAAAAGGGTAGCGGATCTTCTTGCCAAATGTGCTGTCAATAACCATCATGGCCTACAAATTTTAGGTCCGACTGCTATGTGGGATTTGATGCAGCAAAAGGATCCTGATTAGTTTCCTTTCCTTTGTTTTGTTTGCTTGTGTTTTCCAGTATATAAAAAAAAGATAATAGAAGGGTACTCTAATCTTTTAACAACATTAAAAAAAATCTTTAATTAAACGTCATGGCTTGATTAGAAATTTATTAAAAGTTTATACCTAAATTTATATTTTAATATTTCAGTTGGATTTCATTAGGACTTTTTCAATTTTTAATTTGTATTCAATGTAAAACAAAGAGTTGCCTTTCTCAAATCCTATTTTTTGGGCCTGATTTTAATTCCTGTTTAACTCCTTAAAAAATTTGTCAATTAAAATCGTCACTTATTGGCCCATAAAAACACACCAACATAAATCAAACCTTAAAAAAATAATGATGAACATGTTATAAATAAAGAGAGAATATGAGAAGAAGAGGAGAAGGAGAGTAATTCTTATTCACTTCTCAAGGTGTGTACAATATATCACATATGCCTCCTATATAGGCATAACCCTATAACCTAGAAAACTGAAATGTATAATTGTAGGAAAACAAACGGGGAGAGATATTAGGGAGGTGGAGAGATATTAGGGAGGTCGACATCCAAATAATATATTTAATATGTTATTCATAACACTCTCCCTTGAATGTCCATGACAAAACATATGCCTAAAAAAACTTCAACTAAGAAAAACCCAGTAGGACAAAAATTTAGTCGAACAAAAAGAGTACATTGTTTAGTGATACACTTAATAATGCTGCCTCATTAAAAACCTTGCTAGAAAAACCCAATGGGAAAAACCATAGACAAGGGAAAAAGAGTGCAGCGTGTATCAACTCCCTCTCTTGACAATATCAGTTGATATCTCTGAATCTGCGAAGTCCGATGCCACGAACGATCTTCTCGAAGGTTGAATTACGAAGTGACTTGGTAAATAAATCTGCTAGATTTTCACTGGAACGGATTTGCTGAATATCAATTTCACCTCCCTTTTGAAGGTCACGAGTGAAGAAGAATTTTGATGAAATATGGTTTTTTCTATCTCCCTTAATGTACCATTCCTTTAGTTGGGCAATACATGCAGTATTATCCTCATATATGATTGTTGGGATCATTTTACTAGGAGATAAACCATAAGTGGTTCTTATTTGACGTATTATTGATCTTAACCATACGCATTCTTGACTCGCTTCATGCATTGCTAGAATTTCTGCATGATTAGATGATGTGGCTGATATAGTTTGTTTCATAGATCTCCATGAAATGGCAGTGCCACCACTTGTGAATAAATACCCTGTTTGTGATTTACCATCATATAGATCGGATAAAAAACCAGCATCTGCATAGCCAAAAAGTTCATGCTTAGGTATACTTGAGTAGAATAACCCCATATCTATTGTGCCTCTAAGATAACGAAGAATGTGTTTAACTCCATTCCAATGTCTTCGTGTTGGTAAAGAACCATATCTTGCTAATAAGTTGATAGTAAATGATATGTCGGGTCGAGTGTGATTATCAAAATACATTAGTGCTCCAATTACACTAAGATATGGTACTTCTGGACCAAGTAGTTATTCATTACCTTCTTCGCTAATTTCTCGAGGTCTAAAAGGGTTATTATCAACTTCCAAAGACCTTACTACCATCGGAGTACATAGCGCATGTGATTTATCCATGTAAAAACGCTCTAGGACTTTCCTTGTGTAAGTTTCTTGATATACAAATATTCCATTTTTCAAATACTCAATTTGCAATCCAAGGAAAAATTTTGTTCTTCCTAAGTCCTTCATTTCAAATTCCTTTTTCAAGCAATTAATTGCCTTTCCAAGCTCTTCAGGAGTTCCAATGATATTTATATCATCAACATAAACAACAATTATAGCAAACTCATTTTCAGATCTTTTTGTAAAGATGCATGGGCATATTGAATCGTTTTTATATCCTTCCTTTAATAGATATTTACTAAGTCGATTATACTACATACTTCCAAATTGTTTCAATCCATACAAGGACTTATTTAACTTTATTGAGTATCATTCTCGAGAACTTGAATTGTATGCATCTGGCAATTTAAGTCCTTTAGGGAGTTTCATATAAATGTCATTGTCAAGTGAGCCATACAAATAGGCTGTAATGACACCCATTAGATGCAAATTAAGCCCTTCACTTACTGCTAGGCTAATCAAATATCTAAATGTAGTTGCATCCACCATTGGTGAGTATGTTTCTTCAAAATCAATCCCAGGTCTTTGTGTAAACCCTTGGGCAACAACACGTGCCTTATATCTTGTGATTTCACCTTTTTCATATCTCTTTCTCATAAAAACCCATTTATATCCAACCAGTTTTACATCTTTAGGTGTAATAACTATGGGTCCAAAAACTTTTCATTTTTCCAATGATTTTAACTCTGCCTCAACTGCATCTTTCCATCTTGGCCAATCTTTTCTTTGTTTGCACTCACTAATTGACTTTGGCTCGTGATCCTCATTATCATTTATAACATCAAGTGCTACATTGTAGGCAAAAATATCGTCAATGTTGACTTCATTTTGGTCTCATCGTATTCCATTCATAACATAATTTATTGAGATCTCATTATTTTCACATATTTCAGGTACCTGAGTATCTTTTGGAATAAGGACATTGGTGTTGTCCCATGGCTCTTCTGGAGTAATTAATCTTTCTTGATTGTCCTCAACTTGACTATCTATACTTTTAAACCCTTTTTTCTTTCGAGGATTTTTATCTTTGGAACCGAGGGGCCTGCCACGCTTCATGCGTGCTTTAGATTCATTTATAATAGATTGTCTAACAGGGACATCTATTTTGATAGGAACACTAATAGACGAGATATGTGATTTTGTTACTTTCTTTAGGTCGGTAAATGCATATGGTAATTGATTAGCCAAACTTTGTAAATGAATTATCTTTTGAACTTCTAGTTCACATTCTTTTGTACAAGATCAAGGTGAGATAATGATAATTCATTCCAACAAATTTCTTTTCCCAACTGCTTATTTTCTCCCCATAATGTTGGAAAAAGTACTTCGTCAAAATGACAATCGGCAAATCGAGCTGTAAACATATCTCCAGTAGATTATTCTAAATATTTTATTATTGAAGAAGATTCATATCCAACATATATTCTCATCCTTCTTTGAGGACCCATTTTGGTACATTGTGGTGGAGTAATTGGAGTATATACAGCATATCCAAAAATTCTTAGATGGGAAATATTAGGTTCCTGACCAAAAACTATTTGTAAAGGGGAAACTTTTGAATAACTTGTTGGCCTGATACGAATCAATGTTGCTGCATGCCAAATTGCATATCCCCAAGCAGAAACTAGGAGATTTGATCTCATCAGTAATGATCTTGTGATTAATTGTAAACGTTTAATTCATGATTCTGCAAGTCCATTTTGTGTATAAACATGAGCTACAGGATGTTCAACATCAATTCCAAGGGACATGCAATATTTATTAAACCCTTGTGAAGTAAAATCACCAACATTATCAAGATGTATTTTGTTGATAGGATAATCAGGGTAATGAGCTCTTAATCTAATCAATTGAGCAAGTAATCTTGCAAACTCCAGGTTGCGAGAAGATAATAAGCACATATGCGACCATTTAGTTGATGCATCAATTAAAACCATATAGTACCTAAATGGTCCACATGGTGGGTGTATCGGCCCACAGATATCTCCCTGTATCCATTCTAGAAATGTGAGTGACTCACTTTCTACTTTGTTTGGTGAAGCCCGAATAATTAATCTTCCCTTGAAACACGCAGCACATGAGAGATCATGGGATTGTGCTATTTGTTTACACTTCAGGATATGTCCCCATGAATTCTCAATTATTTGTCATGTCATGATTGACTCGGGATGGCCTAACCAGTCATGCCAAACATTAAATTGATTAGGAAACTTCTAGTTTATATTTGCAAACTGTTGGTTTGCATTGGTAGACTTCTAGTTTGCATTGGTGAACTTCTGGTTTTCAATAGCATGTGTTTCAGTTGTGCTTATAAATGTATAATACAAGCCTGAAGAAAAGGTAGGAAAACTTTCTAATATACATTTTCTACCAAAAACTATATTTGTGATAGTAAGACATTCCTGATTATTTTTAGTTGTTGTTTTTATATGATATCCATTTCTACGGATATCTTTAAAACTCAACAAGTTTCTTTTAGACTTGGTAGAATAGAATGCATTATCAATGCATAATTTTGTTCATTCAGGTAACAAAATATTAGCTCTTCCAGAGCCTTCAATCATATTTATACTTCCAGATATAGTCTAAACATTGGCTTCTCGCATTACTAAAGAAGAGAAATATTTATCGTTTTTAAGGATGGTGTGGGTTGTTGCACTATCAACGAGACATAAATCTTCATGATTGACATCACTAAGAGTCATTCATCATTAAAAGGAACATGAAGAAAGAAGAAGGGAAAAACATAATTAATGATTGGAAATACTCATTATAGTAACAACTTTAAACACACTAAATTATACTAGTTAAAATAGATGAAGATAATTTATACTAAGAAATATTGAAACATATAAATGGATAGTGTCCGTGTCATTTTACTTAAAATCATCAGCTTTATCAACATAATTTGTTTCAATATTTCCCCTCTAAAGGTGGGAATTTTAACTGCCATGATTATGACCACAGCTACGCTCACGACTGTAGTCATGTCTACGTCCACGGCCATAATTAGATTCATTCATCACTATATTCACTTCTGAGAATGTCGTTGAGCTTGTTGGACAGAATTCATGATTTTTCAACAAAAACTTATTATTTTGTTTGGCCACATGGAAGCAAAAAAATTAATTCGACATATTTCTTAAACTTCGTTTACGGTATTGCTACTACAGGAGTAAATTTGATACATTTATTCATAACGAGCCTTTATAAGGATAACCATCTTCTGGTGATCATACCTTTCTTTAAAATTGTTACAAAGAATAAATGGGTCTTTATGGTCATATATTTAGTTTTGAGACCTTCATGTAAATGGTGGCATAGAAAATATCATGCATCAAACAAGATAAATAGCTCTTTCTAGTAATGCCAAGAGCCATGAATTCAAATTTTGCAAGATTTAACATTGTTTAGGCTAATACAATAAAAGGAAGTTCTTAAAATATGAAATGTCAAAACGTAATATAATAATACAAATGATAACGACAAAGAAATTTGTAAAGACAAGAAATAATTCATAAAGTAAAATTTTATAACAAAATTAAAACTTTATGGCTTCGGGCCATTTAATCTAAAAATCAAAATTATAGGTCCTAGCCTTTTAATAAGATAAAAATTATATAGCTTCTGCCTATATAATCACAAAATATGAAATAAAACGTATATGGCTTCTGGCCATTTAATAATATAGAGGATAAAAGTTATATAGCTTCTGACCTTCTATCTTCAGGATAAATAAAATTATATGGATTTTGGCGTTTTATCTTCAAGATAAATAAAATTATATGGCTTATGACCTTTTATCTTCAGGATAAATAAGATTATATGGCTCCTAGCTTTTTTATCTTCAGGATGAATAACATTATATGGCTTTTGACCTTTTAACTTCTAAATAAATAAGATTAGTAGCTTCTGACATTTTATATCAAAATAAGAAATAAAAAATAATATGTTTTCGGGCCATTAAATAAGATAAAAGAAATAAGAGTTATATGGCTTCTGACCATATAAAATAAGAAATAAATATGGCTTCTAGCATATAATATCAAAATAAGCAATAAAAATAATATAAAAGAAATAAAAGTTATATAGCTTCTGGTCATATAATATCAAAATAAATAGATAGATAAATAAAATATAAAAGAATAAAAAGTTATATGGCTTCTGGCCAAATAATATCAAAATAAAAATAAAAATAAAAATAATATGGCTTCTGGCCATAAAAAAAAATAGAGGATGTAAGTTATATATCTTCTGGCAAAATAAATCAAAATATAAAATTAAAATTATATGGCTTCTGGCCATATAATCTCAAAATATAAAATAAAAGCATATGAAAAGAAAAAGAATGAGTCAATTAAGAATAAAATTCAAATACTTTAACGTTGATAAAGGCTATAATTTTTGGGTTCTTCTAATTTAAATGAAGTAGCCGATAGGTCATTGGAGAAAAATTTATTCTCCTTCTATCCCTTAACCTAATAGTACAATAATGTAAATGAATAAATAAGGTATAAAATATGAGGTAATCCTTCAAGAAGACCGCAAATATGGTGACATTAGGTCATCATGAGAAAGAAAGAAAAAAGGATATCTATTGAAACTCCAGGTTTCATTGAAAAACAGTGACTACAGGTCACATGGGAGTAGTAGGAGAAAAAAAGAAATAGTGGAGAAAAATATAAATAAGGAGATATTAAAAGTATCATACTTTAACTAGAGTTTCATGATGATAACGTGTTATAAATAAAGAGAGAATATGAGAAGAAGAGGATAAGAAGAATAATTCTTATTCACTTCTCAAGGTGTGTATAATTCATCACATATGCCTCCTATTTATAGGCATAACCCTGTAACCTAGAAAAGTGATATTGCATAATCGTAGGGAAACAAACCGGGAGAGATATTAGGGAGGCGGAGAGATATTAGGGAATTGAGTTGAGAATAAATGTGGGATTGTACAAAAGGAAGCAAAATTCAAAGGTCATGGTGCGGCATCTTCTTGCACCCTAAATTAGCATTCTTTTGTGAGTGCTATACCTTGGGGTCTGATTCCCAGAATATATAATTACATTCGATTTTTGAGAATAATTAAACTCCCACGATTCCATTTTATTCATCTCTTAAGAAAGTCATTGAAAATTCATGGGTCTGATTCCCAGAATATATAATTACATTCGATTTTTGGCGGAAGGGTTTTCAATGGGAGAAGAAAGAGCGGATGAAAAAATTAATTAAAATATTATTATGTGAGTTATTTTAAGCAAACATTACGTGAGTTATTAATATTAATATTATTATATATAAGTTGAGCTGATTTGGCAGCTATCTAAAATTAAAATTATATGATTTGATGAGTCATCATTTTCTGTTAAAGAATGAGAAAGTAAATTCTGCCCATCCCAATTTGAACCATTTTTTTCTTCAGCTTCCATGCTTGCCTCTCACGTTGGCAGAATAATTCACCCAAATAAATTCGTTTTTTGCTTTTCAATCTTTTGCTATTCGCTTTCCCCCCACTCCTCCATCACATTTCTTGAGTTCATTTTGTTCTCTTCAAAATTCAAATCTTTTTTAAATTTTGTCATTTTTTCCATTCTTTTCAAATCTGAATCACATTTTTTGTTTAAAAGAATCCAAATTGCCTCTTCTTAAAAATATTTGGGAAATAAAATAAAAGGTTCAATAAATTATAAAGATACAAGAATAAGGAATTATTTTCTTAAAAAAAATAATAAGGATATATCTGTCAATTTATAATTTGCTCCCCTCCTCTCTATTGAACCAAACCACAAAGAAGGACTTTTGGGCACAGAGGAACAAAATGATTACAAATTGAATAATTGATGACATCTTTCAGTATGAAGCATTACTTTGATCACAGGGGGAAAAGGATCAAATAGAGTCTTCATTATCCATTAATATTTTTTAGAAGCTTTCAGGGTTTTCTTCCTAAAAAAGAATTTAAGAATTTCCAAGCAAACAATTTAGCAAGGTATTAAAACTCGGAGCGGGTATTGAACCGGTCGGGGTACTGGGTTAAGGGTCAGTGGGTCAAACCGGGGCTAAACCGGAGCTAAACCGGGACCAAACCGATAAGAAATTGAAGATTTTAGGTTTATAGTATGAAATTCTAAAGAAAAAATATAAATGTTTTTTAAAAAAAAATTGGAACCCAGACCGGACTGGGAACCGGACCGGTCCACCGGCCGGTTCGCCGGTCTGGATTCCTGAACCTGGCAATTTAGACAACATACATATGGTAAGGGTAATACCTAAACTGACAAACAACTCATCTAACTTTCATTATTATAGGCAGTTTTCTTCTTTTTTTATCTTGTTCTTGGCCTTCAATCTTTTGCAGGGCAGTTGAGGTTGTGTTTACTGCTCAAGAATCTGATTTACTATCTTGTGGCTGTTCCTGTTAGCTTAGCTTCAGTAGAAATTGTTCACTGGGATCCTTTTGTTTGCTAGCAGCTGCCTGTCCTGCCCATTCTAGAAAAGATCTAGCTAGATTATGGATTTATATGATGATTACATTTACAATCATATGCTATGCACAAGTGCTGATTTGTTTCTGTTTCCTTTAGTGCATGAGCTGATGATATTAAAACTATCTTGAAAGGTTATATAACAGAATCAATTTTTAGCAATAGTTCATCAAATACCAGATTCTTGCCATTGGTGCCTAGATTACTGGTCCTACATCATTAAGCTTTCTGTTTCTGTGAATCAGGACTATGCAAGAAAGAATAGCCAAAAAAATATGTAACATTCAGAGACAATGTAACAAATAATAAGAATAGGCAACCAAAAAACATTGTCAAGATTTATACAAAATGTACTTCAAACAGCAAAATCAAATGAGTTCCCAGCTTACTTGTATAACTAAACAATACTTGGGAGTCATGGATTGTTGTAGCATCATAATGCATGCACTTCCACGGTGAAACTTCCCCACATGAGCTAAGCCATCATGTGGGTCTTCCCTAGTTGCACTTCAGATGAACCATCCTCTCTGCAAAAACACCCCAAACAAAAACATTTACAAGCATGAAAAGACGAAAAAATAGGACCAGTTTTAAACGGAGTAGAGTCTGCAAAAGGAAAGAAATTTGAATTTCCTGCCAAATTTGATAGTGAGCTTACCATACTCGAACATCAACTCGAAGCTTCCAAAAGCAAACTTGTTTCAATGAACTTCTTTTCATTTATTGTCAAATGCTTCAAAGCATTAGCCAGCCTTTGCTCCATTTTAGTTAACCCCATAAGTAATTGTATCGGGAAAAAAAAAATTGAGTCAGCCAAGTTGAAGCTAAGAACATAGGTCGATGATCCAACAGCGAGACAAGAGAAAAGACAGTGTGCAGTGGCAGCTGCGGCAGAGGAGGAAGGTGGACGCAGTGTAACGTGGAGGTCCAACGACAGCTAAGATCGCCGGCGGCCGACAAGGGAAAGGACAAGCAGAGGAAGGCTAGAGACCAGCGTGGACGAGCAACGTGTTTTTTTTTTTTTTTTTGGCCTTCTAATCGTCATAAATGAGTTATTATGGATAGATAGATCTCAGAGAGCAGAATGATTCTAAAGTAAATGCATGATATATATTCATTCATTCAGTGCCAAAATGATTTAATCTTAACATGCTAAAAGCTAACCCGAGTCAGAAACAGAGTAAGTACATAACGGATCAAACCAACCCAAACCCCAAAAAACTATATCCTCTACTACTTTTCTCCCCCTTTTGACATCAATAAAAAGGAAGGAACAAAGAGGGATGAACGAAACGGAAAGAGGAATAGGATTTTCAGTCTTGATCGTCCTCGTTATCATCATTGTCGTCTTCCTCATCATCATCAGATGTGGCAGAGCTTGCATGTGGCGGAGTCGCAGCCGGAGGGAAATAGGTTTCTCGCTGAGCGATGGCTACTTGTAATTCGGTGATTCTTCGCCGGAGTTTTGCAATTTGAGTAGACAGAACACTCAAGCACTCAGACAAAAAGTCAAGAACACAGGACAGCTCCAGCAGATGATGAAGGAGCAGGGCAGCAATGTCGGCCGGCGAGGGAGGAGGAGGAGGAACGGGAAGCTTCTCCTCTGGGTCATCTCGCTGTCTCTCCAGTGAGGATCCTGACTCCGATGGGTTTGGTGGGGATGGTGCCATTTCCAGAGGGTTTTGGAGAACACAGACGAAGAATGCAAGAAAGTTTAAAGCTTTGCTTTTTAAAAGATCAAGTGACGAGCAACCTCTCCGCCTTCGTTCCACTTATTCATTTGTTCTCTCCCTATGATCAATTTTCATCGGTTAGGATTTAAGAATCCTATAAAACTATTATTATAATATTATCAAACTAACAAAAACAAAAGGGCTAAGGTGCAAAAATACCCATGAATTTTTTTCAAAAGTGCATCCAACACCATAAACTTTTTTTAGGTGCAAAAATACCCATGAACTTCTCAAAATGGGGCAAAAATGTCAAACCGTTAATTGGTACAAACGTCCGTTTTGCGGGACCCACAATTTTAATTTTTGAGGTGCAAAAATACCCATGAACTTTTCTAAAAAGTGCACCCAATACCATAAAATTTTTTCTGGGTGCAAAAATGCCCATGAACTTTTCAAAAGTTTATGGTGTTGGGTGCACTTTTTAGAAAAATTCATGGGTATTTTTGCACCTCAAAAAATAAAATTATGGGTCCCACAAAACGGACGTTTGTACCAATTAACGGTTTGACATTTTTGCCCCATTTTGAGAAATTCATGGGTATTTTTGCACCTAAAAAAAATTTATGGTGTTGGATGCACTTTTAAAAAAAGTTCATAGGTATTTTTGCACTTTAACCCAAAACAAAACCAAGAAAAACTTTTTGTTGTGTAGCATTTTCCATACTCACCTGTGTCCGAAATATGAATAGAAAAGTTATATAATTAATTTATAAAAATTAAAAATAGAAAAAAAAATATTTAAATACTACTTAAACTTTAAAATCTCATATTGATTTTGTTGATAATATGAGTAATGGAATTGATAAAAAAATATAATAATTGACAACTCAAATTTTTATGAAATCACTAATTTGAGATTTTGAAGTTAGAGTGGTATTTATTTATCTTTATCTTTTAAAAATATTTGTTTGAGATAGTTACTTGCAAATCAAGTGGATTGGTTTTCTAAAATACTCATTTTAATCATTTGATTTTGATATTACTCTTTTGAAGGAAAACTTTTTTAATAACATGGAGTTGGTTGTTGCTGGCAATGACATGCAATTGGGGGCTTCAAATCTTTTAGTAGATAAGAAAGATGTTTCTCCATTATCCAAAATAAAAAATAAGAAATAGAAAAATAAAAACAATAAAACACCTCAAACTGTTTTAATTTTTATTTTTTAATTTTAAATAACTACTTACTGTTTTTTTAAATACTTGGTTAAAAACATATTTACAAAACAAGTTTTATTATTTTTCCTGAATAAAAAAACTGTTTTTAAAATCAGAAACAAACAGGCCAATAGTTATTCAGATATGCTACTTTAACCAAATATATGCATGATTACAAATTTTACAATTTTTTATTAAAAATTTTAAGGTTTTCAATAATTATTTAAAGTTTTTGTTGAAATTAATTTTTTAAGTTGAACCTTTCGGTTGTCAACACTCAACTTTGCTTTTGTCAACATTCATGTTTTCCCCCTATTTCAGCCCGCAACATTTTAATATCTATTTTTTTAATTTATTACGGCTCAGCATTCATTGTTTTTGAGCATCAAGTATGACATTTTCTACAACCACATCTATTTTTTTAATACTGAAAATATTGACAAAGCTTAATTTAAACTTATAATTGAGTACTAGAAAAGAAAAATAAGTACTAAAGATCACTCCAAACAAATTATAATTCCAAAATTTTAACCGAGAACCTTGATTAAATAAAATCTAAAATTTACAAAGTCATTTTAAACATGTTTCAGCTCCCTTCAGCAGTTCAGTTTTTGTGTTCTCACCCTAAGATCAATTTTCAACGGTTAGGACTTAAAAATACTATAATTAGGACTTAAAAATACTATAAAAATATTAACTAACAAAAAAAAATTATACTCATCTCATCTTATTTATAATGTCACTTTAAACATGGTTCACACAAAACAAGAAAAATTTTAAACCTTATTAATTTTACATTTGAATTTAATAACTTTTCAACTTTATCCTTACTTGATATACACAATAGTACTTCATTAGAATAAAGTCTACACAATAACAATTTATAGATAAAATTAGACATTTGCATAAAAAATTACTACTATAGAAATCTTAATATATGATTGTTATTATATACCATATATAACGGTTTCGAATCATTATATATACTAACGCTATAAAAGCTCAACACATGCACATTATGATTGTGAACAGTTATATATTTCAAGAATACTTAACGATTCTTTGTTAACAATTATCATATAACATCACCTTTTATAACGGTTCTTTGTTAATAACTGTTAGATAAGGTATCTTTTATAATGGTTCTTTGTTAATAACTATTAAATAAGGTTAAAAAAGTGTCAATAAAGTGATGTTATTTAATTTTATATAGTTATTTTCAATCAATTGTTTCTATTTATTTTTTACTGCTAATAATTATTATGATGTACAATATAATATAATCACTGAATAATAACAAAAAATGACATTAAATAAAAAATTATATTTATAGAATTCAAAATCCAATACATTATAGATAAACATCATACAATTTGAAAAAAAATTAATCACCTAAGCACATTCCCTATACAAAAAAACGAACATTGCCTAATACTCTTCACTCTTTACATATCAAATCTTTTGAAATCCTTGTACCTGAAATATAACAAATGACTAAGCATTAACTTATATATCAACAAAATATCAATAGAATATGGAGAAAAGTGATTTATATTTAAGGATGCATAAAAAGCAACTGTCATTGTTCTACGGAATAAATAGTCAACAAAGTCATAATTCAATCAAATAGAGAGCAGATCAAAAGGCGATATCATCATCTCAATTAACATGCAAAATACCAGGTCATACTAAGCTCAAGATGCCAATACTTGTATCCCTACTCGTTGTCATGCCAAGAAACAAGCTTCATGAAAGATGCACTAAGACCAATCCAACCTTAGCATAAAAAAATACTTGACCTCTTCAAATCAGAATCATTCAGAATAAGACATTCATCCAAGAAACGCGGATACACAAAATATACACAACTCTTGTAATTATTTGACTGAAAATGAAGGGTTCTGGGTTTTCATTTAGCAAAAGGAAAATCTGCTTTTAGCACTTCTAGGAGCTATGTTTATGCCAAAGTTATGCAGCTCTTGTTTCATGGTGTCTCAATTTAATCCTAAGAACGAATTCTTCCCCCATTTTATAACAAAAGACCACATTTCAACATGTCCATTTGAGAAAGACAAAATAAAATCATAAATATTTAAGAATGCCTTTAAGTGGTTCCTCCGAGGTATACCTTCATTTTGGTAGTAGTGGAATAATAGATACCAAAAAGATGCACAGGATTAGTAGAGAAAAATTCCAAATGAAAATCTTAGAGGAAAAACAAAAGCCAAAAAGCATTAGACATACTTTATTGCTGCTTTGACATCCTCATAGGAAGCACTCTTTTGAAGTGGACAAACATTAGGGCATCTGCAGATGGAGCTGAGATTATAACTTTCTTGGCGGCAGCCTAAAAAATAATATAACAACAGAATCATCAACTTAAGACATGAAGAGACAGTATGCAAATGCACAGAAATGCATGCTTGTGCTTATGGCAATGTAGGTAATTAAGAGATCCTTACAAATTGTGCTTTTCTTAAAAGCCCAAGATCATTAATCAAAAGCTTTAGCCTCCATTTCACTCTTAATCTGCATTAAGTGAACGAAGCTTAAGAGCAAACATTAATCTGCACTAAGTGAACGAAGCTTAAGAGCAAACATCATGCAGCATCAACTGTTAACAATTTATAGCAAGAACATCCATTAGAAGCATGTATGGAACAAATTAAATTAATTTTTATGAAACTATCTCCTCAAGAGTGGAAGAAGAACTTCAGAGTAAAGTGCACATTAATAACCATTTATGAAATTAACAATAGTTTAATATTTCAGAGAGTACATGTCCTTTAGTAATGATCCATATATATATATATATAACAAACCACACCATTAGTCGTTTTCATAAATTGTTCTCCATTTACAAATAGGGAAACACTTGTAAAGTATACATTGTTCTAAGAAGTTCATTTTCCAAACTAAACGCACCCTTTAAAAACAATTGTGGACAATACGTAAATACTTGCCCCGATGTTGAATTTTGATGAGGTAATGAGCTTCCCAAATTTTCATCTTAATCAGCACTAAACAAGTGAATTAAAGCAATGACCGACCAATCATAAAACTAAAACCCCTGTACCAGATTCCATAAAGCAACAAAGTTTCTCAGTATTAGACACCCAAATAGCAGTGGATTGAGGGGCCAAAATGCCTTGGAAGTTTTCACGGATGGGCATTGGGTATTCGGAAGTTTTCGAGGGGGCAATATTGCCCTAGAAGTTTCAAAAATAGGGCCAGAGAAAAAGAGAGGGAGATCAGGAGAAGAGAGGGAAGGTTTGACACCATATTAATAGATGAGAGAAAAGAAAGGGAGTGACGACCTACCAGGAGGAGATTGTGGAAGGCGACGGTGGAGAGGTGGGTGGAGGCAGCCGCGAAGATGGAAATCGGGGAGCCTTGCTGGGAAGGGTTGAGTGAAGAAAGAAAAAAGGGAAGAAGGGAATCGGAGTCGGAGGTGAATTTATTAAAAATAAATTTCTTAAATTTTTATCGTAAGTGTTGTTATATGTAACCGTTATGTAATCGTTTAACTTACATAACAATTCTCATATACAACCGTTAAGTTATGTGTTTTTCTAATTTTCCACCACATACTTACTTAACTGTTTCTCGTATACAACCGTTAAGTAATTTCTGCCTCATTATATATAATGTTTTTTTTTAACAAACGTCATTTTTATTTATCATAAATGATGGTTATTAACTATAATTCGTATTTTTGTGTTTTCGCAAATTCTGCTTCGTAATATATGATGATGCGTATAATTAATCGTTATTTTTAAGTGTTATATATCCTTATGTGATCTCAGCTTGAACAAATATGATATTTATTAACTATAACCGTTATGTATTAAGAGTTATAAAAATATAAATTTGTGGTAGAGAATTTAACGAAATGACTTATAAATAGGACAAAAAACATTCTCTCTACCTTATAAATATGATTTAAAAGAGTATAAATAAATTTAAAGTATTAGAATTTGATCTAAATATTTTTTTTACCATTAATGATCTAAATAATTCAAATCTTTATACTTTAATCAAATAATAGTAAGGATAAAAGATAGGGAAAATACCAGTTAGGTCCCAAGGTATAGAATTAATCCCACAAAAGTCCCTTTGCAAATTCCAATGTCAGAAAAGTCCCTAGGGACTTTTCTGACATCAAATCCCTTTGAGAAATGACTGAAATAGCCCCCACTCAAATTTAAAAAAAGAGCCCCCAGTGAAAGATTGAGTTTCATTTTGAAAAGAAGAAAGAGGTTCGAAATCGCGGCTCTGTGCGTCGTTCTTCTGGTTCCTCCGTCTTCACCGTGGGTCATCGTCAAGCGTCGGGGGCTTCGAAAGCAGCCGGTGTTCGTGGGCTCCTCTGGCGTCGGCCGGTGTTGCAGCGGCAAAGAATCCGGCGGCCGTCGAACAACGTCAGCCGCATCGGTCCAACACCCAGTGTCCCTCGAGTGGTCCTCCGACGGTCAGTCGTCCGCCCCTTTGCTGTGTGATTTTTTTGTTTTTTTTTGTGAAATGGCGCCAAAAATTGTTGTTGCGGTGCTGCTGCTCTTGGACTCTCCAATGGCCATTCTCTTTCATTCTGTACTTGTGAGTTCCGCATTTCTTGTTGTGCTCTCTGTCTGCGTGTCCTTTCTGTTTTTGGCTTTCATTCATATAAATTTTGTTTTGACTGGCCACTTGCCTTCGCTGACCTAGCGGTTAAAATATGTCTCCGTGGTGTCTTTATTTCTTTTCCCTGCTTGCTCTAATTTGGCTTGAAAGAAGTAAGATATTTGGCAAAATACAACATCCGCTAGTGGCTTTGATGCATTACGACTTTTTGACACTGTTTGTTTCTTTTCTCCGCTACCAAATACCAAACAAAGGAAACGCCTCTGTGGTTGGGGTTCTGTGATCACTGTGTTTATTCTATTCTGTTTGGTTTATTTATGTATATGCATGAGTATAACGTCAAAATTTATGCTGTTCCAAGATAGATGTGAATTTTGAATAAACCAGAAAATAATTGCCACTAGTTTGGGATTGGGGGAAAGTATTGATTCTTGGAATTTAGTTGGGGAAATACATTGGTTAAGGAAGGTGCTTGTCGGGTTTAAATTTGTTCTTTTTATGTGTGGCGCTGGTATGTGATGGCTGAATCAGTGTTGTTGTTCTGGGGGTATGGATGTTTGTTTATGAGTAACGTTGAAGGCCGGGGAATGTTTTATAATGTGGTTTGGTGATAATGTGCTGCTCTAGCATTGGGTTTGAGGTCAGAATCAATGGGTATGAGGCTAATAATGTGCTTCTCTATAATTGGTGCATTTGGAAGTTAGTTACTGTTACTGTTAAAAATTGATGTCCTATTAATGCTTCATTGTTGTCCTATTAATTGATGTCCTATTAATGCTTCTCTATAATTGGTGCATTTGGAAGTTAGTTACTATTAATGCTTCTCTATAATGTGCTTCTCTATAATTGCTGCTGTTAGGTGCATTTGGAAGTTAATTACTGTGTGTGATGAGTTGCAGAAGAAAGTTCTGTTCATGACCTTATGCTTCATTGTTGATTTATATGACTTAGTGATTGATATATATATATTGTCTACATGACTGTGTTCTGTACATTGGTGATGTGGAATTGCAATTAACTTCGTAAATTAGTTGTTTGTTATATATAAATGATTGGTTAATGTCTTATGTTTTTGGTGGTGTGTGAATAAAGTAGTAATTACAGTCAAGGTTAAGCAAAAAATGGCAAAGAAGAAAGAAAGGAAAGATGGAGAGGGAGAGAGGGGAAAAAAGTTTCAGGGTATATATTGTTTACACAAGATTATTTTAAGAACAAGAAAAACATGAAGGAGGAGTGCAAGCGTTTAAAAGAGGAGACACAGTCTATGAAAGAAGGTTGGGACGCATTGAAAGATGAGGAGAAGGAGGCATATAAGGTAAGGGCAAAGAATTTAAGGAGTGAGGCAAAAGGGCCAAAATACATGGTTCCATTCTTGACCCGATGTGCTCCTAATCAATTTATGAAAGTGTGCAACATTGTGAAAAATAGAGAAGATAAGATGGAAAGGCTAAAGAAAATCGGATTTGACCAGTTAGTTCACATAAGCTGCTCACAAATCCCCCGAGATCTATGTGGTCAGTTGATGTCTGCATTTGACCCTCCAACAAAAAATGTTTTGATTCGAGGGAGGTCATTGAACATCCGCCAGGAAGATGTTCAACAATTGATGGGGTTACCATGTGAGGGGGGGACATTGAGGAAAAAGTCAACAAAGAAGAAGAAGGTTTTAAACAGTTGAAGACATTGTATGGGTCAGTGCCTTACAAAACCATTGGAGCCTGGCTAATTGAGAGAGACGAGGATCCAGAATTCGAATTCCTCTTTGTCATGTATGCGTTGGGAACTCTCTTGTGTCCCGGGTCGGGTATAAAAGTGACTGATAGAGTGTTGAAAGTGATGGCGGCGACAAAAGGAGGTCTTAGGAAGTACGATTGGTCGAGTTTTGTGTTGATTGAACTATCAAATTCTATTGCACAGTACAAGAAGAAATTAGTGAAAGGGAAAGATGCAGGGAGGATCAATGTCGGGGGATGTATATATTTTCTAATGGTAAGTACATGTTTGATCTATGTAACGTTTATTGGCTTTTTTAATTAGTTGTATATCGTTGCATTACATGTTGAATTCTGCTGCTGTTAAGTTGTAATTAAATTTCTGTACAGGTGTTTTGCTTGCAACATTTTCCCCTAGGCCAACTACATGCCTCTATAAGTGAAAATGCGCTTGCGTTTTGGAATGACAACAACGTAAAGAGTAGAGTGCAGACAGAGAAAGAAAGCAACCAAGGGTTGCTACATTCAGTCAGTAATGTAGTTGGATCAGCCTCTTCTGACTTGCATGAACAAACCATGCTAACACACCCGGTAAGATGTGAAATCTGATGTCACAACAACATTCAGTTGAAAGTATTGACTTAAGTTTTTGTGATGTCTAATTTGTAGGAAATCAAGAGAACATATGATCGAATTATGTCAAGGGTGGTGTCAATAGTGCAAGAGGAACTTCTTTCCCTTCAGGCGAGGCTCTTAGGCGGGGGAGAAATGGATGAAGGGGATGAAAAGGTGGAAGACGTGAAATCTTCGTCTGAAAGTGAAGATGATGAACATGCTGAGGGGGGTGACATAAGAAAAAGAGAAGACGATGAGGAGCAGTCTATAAGTGCAGACGAAGGGTCAGAGGAAGAAGTAGGAGGTGTACATGGTATGGGAGATAAGGAGGAAGTGGAATCGAAAGGAAAGGAACAGGCACAATTGAGGAAATCTACAAGGGTTAAGAAACCTGCTATTGGGTCTCCTTGGGTTACAACAATGGCTAAGAAGCGAAGTCAAGATGAGAAGGATAAGGAAGTTTTATATCAAATGTGCACTACACGATGTAAATCACCAGAGGATGAGGAGTAAGTAATCACACTTCTGCAATCTCAACTGACATGAATCACAAAAACTGACTTTGTGCGCTTGTTTGTGTATTAGGGAGTTTGTAGACATGTATGACTATTTCTTGACCCGCGGTGAACTATATTGCCTTCGTCCAAGGGGTTGGATTAGTAACAGGGTAAGTTAATTGAACAATTAACTCATACTATGTTCATTGAATTTTGTGAATTGCTGACTCTTTTTTTAATGGTGCATAGTTTATGACCATGGTTGCGAGGATGTTAGTGGGGGATCAAGTACACAATAGCAGCCGGGTGACCAGACACATATTTTCCGCAGAATTGATGCAAAAAATGGCAGCGGATCCTAAGAAATGGTCATTGGAATCACATAATGCGGAGATCTTGCCTGAACATATTGGTTACAACATTGGCGATTGCGACTTGATTTTTGCTCCTACCCTGCGCCTGGATCATTGGTTTTGTTATGTCTTGGAGACGAAGGCAATGCGGTTTTATGTCCTGGACTCATTGGTTGACCAATTAACATATGCAAGGGCACAAAAGGTAGAAGAAGATGCAACAAAACCGAAGAGAATGAGCAAAAGCCAAAAAGATGATATTCGAGCCAAAGAACGCCTTGCACAGCAGTGTGTAAGTGCTTGTTTCTCATATGGTTTGTGTGCATTCGTCATTGTTGTTTTCTGACATAACTTCTTTTCCGTACAACTTTCAGAGAGATTGCATTGTTAACATACTTCGTCAAGTAAAACCCGAAGTATATGACAAAGGGAAAGAAATACCAAAGGAAGTTACTTGGGCAAAAGTGCATGTCCAAGCTGATACGTTAGTGCTGTTTTTGTTCCGCCAACTCTTTCAACTATTGCTTTCTTTGACCCATTCGGTTGTTATAACATGGGAACGGTGTATGTGGCTTTTTGTTTTGCAGCGATTCGTGTGGTGTTCATGTTCTGTCATGGTTACATAGCTGGGATGGCTCTACACATGACAAGGCGGGGTACACTATGCCTAAGCTTGGTGATCATCAGATTCGGCAAGTGAAGGTAGATTGTTTATGGTGGCTAGTTGCACATAAACAGAACAAACACACTCAAAAGGTGTTGTCCCTTCTCAACGGAAGTCAACAAATGAAGAGGAAGAAAGTCGTGTAGCATTTGACATATTTTTCTGTGAAAATGGCTACTTACAGTGTTCTGTAGTTGATATTTTGTATGTATGCGAACTTGATGCAAAAGGCACTAACGTATAGTTAGTTTACACCATCATCAGTTATTTTGGTGACATAATGATTTAACTTTACAACATGTACATATGAAATGGTTGACTAGGTCCCCAAACAGGTTATTTTGCTCAGCTTATATGAACATGTACATATCAGTTATTTTGCTCAGGTTATTTTGCTCAGCTTATATCAACATGTACATATCAATTATTTTGCTCAGGTTGATGGACATGTCATTTGAACAAGTGTTTGCTGTTTTTAAGTTTACAACACTTGTTGCTACGTTTACAACAACTTTAGCTCTTTTTACAAGTTAGTAAGCTACGTTTACAACACCTTAAGCTCATTTTACAAGTTCGTGCAACGTTTACAATATGTTCTGCTATATTTACAACGTCATAAGCAGCGTTTACAACTTGGGAGAAAGAAAGCGTACATGGTTTATGTTACAACACTTGTTGCTACGTTTACAACATCGTAAGCTCCTTTTACAAGTTATTCAGCTACGTTTACAACACCTTAAGCTCATTTTAGAAGTTCGTGCAACGTTTACAACATTTTCAGCTATATTTACAACGTCATAAGCGGCATTTACAACTAGCAATTTTTAAAGAAAGTGTGAATGGTTTATGTCACAACACTTGTTGCTACGTTTACAACATCGTAAGCTCCTTTTACAAGTGCTTCAGCTACGTTTACAACCACTCCCCCCAAGGACACCAAGGGCAGTAGCTTGTGCAACAAGCCAACACTTAGGCTCCACTTTCTTCTAGCATCGTTTACAAGATGATCTGCAATATTTACAACATCTTCAGCTATATTTACAACGTCATAAGCGGCGTTTGCAACTAGCAATTTTTAAAGAAAGTGTGAATGGTTTATGTTACAACACTTGTTGCTACGTTTACAACATCGTAAGCTCCTTTTACAAGTGCTTCAGCTACGTTTACAACCACTCCCCCCAAGGACACCAAGGGCATTAGCTTGTGCAACAAGCCAACACTTAGGCTCCACTTTCTTCTAGCATCGTTTACAAGATGATCTGCAATATTTACAACATCTTCAGCTATATTTACAACGTCATAAGCGGCGTTTACAACTAGCAATTTTTAAAGAAAGTGTGAATGGTTTATGTTACAACACTTGTTGCTACGTTTAGAACATTGTAAGCTCCTTTTACAAGTGCTTCAGCTACGTTTACAACCACTCCCCCCAAGGACACCAAGGGCAGTAGCTTGTGCAACAAGACAACACTTAGGCTCCACTTTCTTCTATCATCGTTTACAAGATGATCTGCAATATTTACAACATCTTCAGCTATATTTACAACGTCATAAGCGGTGTTTACAACTAGCAATTTTTGACAGTGCAATTTTTGACAGTGTAATTTTTGACAGTGCATAATATTCTTGAGCTAACATACACAACATCATGTAGCCTTGTGCACAAGCCATTATGTACGTATGTTTTCACAACAAAAAAAAGTTGTTTTCACAAGGTCATTGCCCAACCCTCTTATGGTTGTACAATTTCATGTGCCTCCTGTCACAACAACATAGCATTAACTTAAACAAAATAATACCTTTACTGTCACAACAGAATAGCTTATCATTTCCATAGATACTAAGACAATAAAATATTAAGTACTATGAGTAAGTACCTTTTGTTCACTTACTCATTGCACTTAATATGATATACTAATTACATAGATACACCAAGTTGGGGATGCATTCAACAAGCAAAAGGGGTGAGGGAATGCAACTATTTCATGGTCAATATATACATCACCAGAAAGTTACTATCAAAATAATCTACATTTATGTAAATGTTTTTAGGATGGATTTGGATTTCTACAAGTTTTGATTGTGTGCCCAGCCTCATTGCATCTCCCACAATGATATATCTTTTTGTTTTGAAACTGAGATTCCCTTCTTTTCCTTTTCGGTCTCCCTGGTGGCCTTGAAGTGATTGGAGGGTCTAAGAATGTTTGTGTTAGCATATGCGTCACCGTTGGAGACTCAACCCGTGGACAATCATGAGTTGCGACTGGCCTCATGGAACTTTCATATATTTTTCTCTGTGCTTTCAGTTTGAACCAGTCATCTACAAATGTGTAGACATTACCACTAAGTACCTTAATAGCTGCACATGCATGGGCGCAAGGCACTCCACTCATTTGCCATGCTAGACATGTGCATTTTCTTTCACCAAGATCCACATTCACAAAAATGATGGCATCTCCACATCTACTTCGAACCGAGAACTGATTGTCTCCATAATATGATGCTTCCATATTTTCAGCATGTTTAACTTGTTGCAGCAATTTTTCTTCAATTCTTGGTCCCACTGCATTTTTCCAACTACCCATGGCCACATTGCTTGCAATCAATTTTCGAGCCAATTTCTCCCGATGTTCATGAATTAAAACAGACACGGTGTGCTTCCTTTCTGTTAACATCCATGCATTAAACGACTCTGCAAGATTACTTGTTATGTTGTCCCACCTTTTGAAAGGAAACTTGCTTAGAGCCCATTTCTCAACATCCCCATGATTCTCCACCCAATTTGCCAATTGTGGATTGAACAATCTTAATGTACCCATTGCACTAGTGAAGTCTTCATCCAACCTTGCATATGCAATTGCATCAAGAAGAATGAGTGCATTCTCCTTGCTATTCGCCGATGTTCGTGTCCGACCTCTATTAATTCGTAGGAACTCGGCACTATAATTTTCCTTCACATGCCGGTAGCAAAAAGCATGTCTCTCACTGCCAAATATTTCTTTTACAGCACCAATAATAGCATTATTGCGATCTGAGACAATTGTTACCAACATTGAGCCAGTAATGTCTTTCACATTCGATAGAAACCAAGACCATTCATCATACGTCTCACCACTCACAATGGCATATGCTAGGGGAAACATCTGGTTGTCTGCATCGTATGCACTAGCTGACAACATTGTTCCCTTATAAGGGCCACTTAGATGACAACCATCTACATACAGTATGGGCCGACAACCTCCTAAAAACCCTTTAATAGAACAACCGTAAGCAATAAATACCCTATGAAATCTATTGTTCGATGAGGCTGCCCATTTTGCAACTGTGTCCGGGTCACTCTCGATTAGTCTGTCACATATCCAAGGAATTACCATGTAAGAGTCTTCTACTCGACCATGTAATTCCCTTACCGCTCTTTCTTTTGCCCTATATGCTTGACGGTAGTTCAGCCGCACCCCATACTCTCTGTACATGTCTGATCGAATGACGTTAGCAGTTTTATCAATATTGGACCTCAAACCATCCATTACGATTGATGATGTCAAGCTCGACCTGTGTGGATGCAAAACTATTAGGCTATCTTGTGCTTGGTGAACATGTTCACTTTTGAGTGTTCTAATGGTTAAAAACTCTTGATGCTCTCTTGATGAATATGCACCCATGTACCAAGGACAACCTTCAACCTTGCACTTCACAATTATCTTGTGTTGATTGTTCTTCACAAATTGGTATGCAAACTTATGAGCAATACTATATTTGTATAGCGTTTGACGAAGGCTTACAGCATTCGGAAAAATCTGTCCTGCTCCAATAATCAAATCCCTCCATTTTCCATGATTCATTTCTGGTATAGGGGTTGACACCATTTGCGTAGCACAAGTCAATGATGGGATCACTTGACCTTCATTTAACAAACCATGTGGGGATGTACACATTCCTCCTTCACCTCCAAACAAATGATCAATCCTGCAAGAAATTACAAGTTTTAGTGCTCTTGCACATATTCACGTTGGAAGAAATTACTTTTCTTAGGACAAATAAACTTACACTTCTTGCTCTTCCATTTGACCGTTCATTGCTGGTTCTGTACTGTCATTATCACCATCCTCTTCAATATACACATGACCATATTGTTCATTATATTTGATTAGATGATACACCCCTTCGTCATCCACAAGATCCACAAATGTTGACGTATCAAGGGCAACTTTGAACTTCATTTGCATTTCATTCCTTTCTTTTACCGTTATGGATGCTATGATTCTTCGCAACTCCTCATATGTTGTGCCTTCCTTTACGCATCTTGTTCTTACTAAACCACCAACATATTGCATTTCATCTTCTCCACCATTTAAAAACTTCCCCCCACATGAAAGAAACAAAATAAATTCGTCCCCGAACAACTTCCCATCTTTCATGTCAATCTGCAACACAAACTTCATATTATCAACTTCCAAACCAATATTTACAACTTCATACGCACATATTAACAACACATTAACTACATGTTTAATTCCTGCACATATGCTTTTTTTAATAACAACAAACACACTAAACACAAGGCCAAACCTCTGTTCTCTTCCCCAAAAATAAACCACAGCTACGGTACGTATTTACAACTTCCACAGCAATATTTACAACTTCATATGCACATATTAACAACAAGTTAACTACACGTTTTATTCCTTCACATATGCTTTTTCTAATAACACCAAACACATTAAACACAAGGCCAAACCTCTATTCTCTTCTCCAAAAATAGACCATAGCTACGGTACATATTTACAACTTTTACAGCAATATTTACAACTTTATATGCATATATTAACAACAAGTTAACTACACATTTTATTCCTTCACATATGCTTTTTCTAATAACACCAAACACACTAAAAATAAGGCAAAACCCCTGTTCTCTTCCTAAAAAACAGAACACAGCTACGGTACGTATTTACAACTTCCATAGCAATATTTACAACTTCATATGCACACATTAACAACACGTTAACTACACTTTTTTTCCTACACAAGTGCTTTTTCTAACAACACCAAACACACTAAAAACAGGGTCAAACCTCTGTTTGCTTCACCAAAAACAGAGCACACCTACGGTACATATTAACAACTTCCACAGCTATATTTACAACTTCATATGCACAAATTTACAACAATTTTTTTTTTCATTTCAGCGTTTTTCCAGCAAAGAATACCAACTACATTCATCATCCTCACTTTAAACACAGCAGCTCCTCTGTTACCATGCCATAAAAACAGAGCACTCTAACCTAAACCCAACCCACCCAAGGTGAAATCCCAACTTCAATGATCAAGTTCATTTGTCTACCAAATTCTTAGCTTTTCTTCTCCACCACCTACCACTTACTCCATTTTTTAGCTCAAGATTCAACCTTTCACCAAACCCTCACTCTCAACGAAGTATGTTACACACAGAAAGAAACAAAATTTTCGAGAGTTCGTTTCTCTACGTTGCTGCACGTACCTGGACGATGAAGAAGACGAGATTCCCAAGAACATTAACGCCACTTTGTATCCATTCAATGTTACACCTCCTACGCCCTTCGTTCCGTGTGCGTTTTTCTGTTTTCCTTAATGCCTTGATCAGTAATACGAGCTTCACTCATCTCTCCTCTGTGCGTTTTTTTTCCTTATTTGAGTGGGGGCTATTTTAGTCATTTCTCAAAGGGAATTGCTGTCAGAAAAGTCCCTAGGGACTTTTCTGACATTGGAATTTGCAAAGGGACTTTTGTGGGATTAATTCTGTACCTTGGGACCTAACTGGTATTTTCCCTAAAAGATAAGATGGGAAGGGAAATAGAGAGGTTCATTTTACTACAATAGTGATGTAGGAGAAGGACATTTTGGATTTGTAACAGCATTTAGTGAGTGTTTTAGGTTAGACCTCCAAACTCCACTAGGCTTCAGCCTTTTTCATGTATAATATGTACCTCTAGTGTTTTACATGTAAATCTAGATTGTAGTATAAGTTATACTATAAACTAGTTCCTACTATTAAAATGGGGAGTAATATATTTTTCCTTCTTTCGACCCTTTCTAACCATTCTGCTTCCAACTCTTTTGTTTTTTTTTGAAGCATAGGTTGTTTTTTTTTGGACATAAGAAGCATAGGTTTGATATTATCCAAATTTACCGGTTTTTTTTTTCAAAAAAAAAAAAAAGGTTTTTGGTCCTATAGTTTGAGTCAATAGTTGTCAAAGGTCCTAAAGTTTATATTTTAAGGAATTAATCTTTAAAAGTTCAAACTATTGTTGTTACTCTTAGCCTTTTTGCTAAGTAATGGTAATATTATTCGTATTAAAATAGATTGGATCATATCCTTATTTTTTTCCTCTCTTGTTTTTCTCCTCATCCTTAAATTAAGAAATTGAAGAGTTGAAACTTAATATTTTATAAAATTATTTTTAGGAAAAATCTCACTTAAATATCAAATGAAATTGCGAAACCCACAAAAATATTGCTATAAATGTGACAGGTATCAAATTAAGATTTTAAAGTATTGTTACTTTTATCATTTTGCCCCTCAAATTTTTTTATAAAAAGAAAAGGTGCCCTTTACCGGAGTACGATCCCCGACTGGCCGCTAGAGATCCGGCTGATGGCTAGCCTAGACCCCTTAGCAACCTGAGCTCCAATGGGGGGGCCTTTCTTAGGGGGGATTTTTTTTTTCAAAAAATGGTTTAAGGGAGCAAAGGGTGGGATCAAATCCATCCCACACCCATAACATAGAGGTTTGGTGGCCATTGGGCCATCAAACTTTTTTGATATAAATATGTATTAATATATATCTATAATATAAATGAAGGCATAATAACTTTAACAAAATCAGTAATGGAAATGACAAAATACGTAATCGTCTTGACTAAATGAGTAATATGTGTATGTATAACATAAATAAAGGCATAATGGCGTTAATAAAATCAGTAATAGAAATAACAAAATGCATAATGGGATTGACTAAATGAGTAATGTGTGTGTGTGTGTGTGTGTAAAATATAAATAAAGGTATAATGACTTTAACAAAATCAGTAATGGAAATAACAAAATGCGTAATGGGATTAACTAAAGAAGTAATATATATATATATATATATATGTAAAATATAAATAAAGACATAATGGTTTTAACAAAATCAGTAATGGAAATAATAAAATGCGTAATGGGATTGACTAAATGGGTAATATGTATATGTATAACATAAATAAAGGCATAATAGCATTAACAAAATCAGTAATGGAAATAATGGAATGCGTAATAGGATTGACTAAATGAGTAATATGTATATATAAAATATAAATAAAGGCATAATGGATTTAACAAAGTAAGTAATGGAAAAAATAAAATGCGTAATGAGATTGACTAAATGAGTAATATGTATATGTATAACATAAATAAAAGCATAATGGCGTTAACAAGTCAGTAATGGAAATAACAAAATACGTAATGAGATTGATTAAACGAGTAATATGTATATCTAAAATATAAATAAAAGCATAATGACATTAACAAAATCAGTTATGGAAATAACAAAATACGCAATGGAATTGACTAAATCATTACGAGTATACATATTACTTTAAAGCCATTATTTATATTATATATATACATATTACTCGTTTAGTCAATTCCATTACGCATTTTGTTATTTCCATTACCGATTTTGTTGACGTCATTATGCCTTTATTTATGTTATATATATTGCTCGTTTAATTAATTTCGTTACGCATTTTATTATTTTTATTACTAATTTTGTTAGAGTCATTATGCCTTTATTTATAAATAATAATACATACATATATATATATATCAAAGGGCTTTGGTAGCCGAATGGCCACCATCTCTCTTTGATAAAGGGGTGGGATGGTGGCCCAAAGTGTCAACACCCGTTTCTATTTCGATATACACAAAGTAATAGAGACTAAGTTCCACAGGCATACAGAAGAGTACATATATACTGATAAAAGCATTTGTTTACAGTCCAAAGTCAACCATATAGAATGCTACAATATACACCACCATTACAAATTATCCAAAAGTATTTTAGACATAGACTATCTATAATCACGAACTTTGTATTTACCTCAAGGCACATGCCAGTCACTTCCCTTGGTCTACATTCTTGCCTTTTGATCCACTGGCGCCCGCTGAGATGTTTGGTTTAGAAAAAGGGGTGAGATTCCGAAGAATCACAGTAGAACATGCTATCGTTCATAGAAAATGCGAAAAGTAAATATGATATATGCCATGTATGCACCAATTAATGAACAATATAAACATATCATCTGCCTGTATACATGAGTAGGGCCCAGCCCCACTAATCTGCACCGGTTGATCTTCCGCCAACTCCAGTGTAAGTGCCTCTAGCACTTCCGGCCCTTCTCCGGGCAAAACATGTTGATTAATAAAGCGCATTTACAAACATTGGCATTCACACAATCATATAACTATGGCATAATGTATGAAGGATAATGTCCCTACCTCGAAGTTCTATCGACCCCTTTCTGTGTGCCTCGTAAATCGTGTCGACTTTTTGCTCCCGATTCGATCCTAAAATAATAAATGTACAAGAAATAGGTCATAACACATCCAAGTATCATTTTAGACTCTTCCATTTTGTTTCTTGTGGTTATATTAGCCTATGGTGAAAATTTACCAAAATGCCCCCGGGACCCCGGCCCGGCCCCGCTGTACCCGGCCCGATAGCACGTTTTCCCAAAATTTTGACTAGGGCTATCTTGACGTATTTTTGTCCAAGGAATCCATTTCCGGACTCAAAATTATCAAATTCAATGTCAAATTACGAAATTGCCCTTGGCAGCCCTACTTTTAGGGTTTTAAGGGCGTTTCCGTAATTATGCTTTCTCGACCTTTTCTGAAAAGGTGCCCAACTGTAACTCAACCTAAGTTTCCCTTATGAATCCAATGGAACCATCAAATCATTGAAAATTCAACTCCTACCCCTAGATCTGGCCCTGACCGAAATTATGGAGTCCTCCGAGCAAAATCGGTGTTTTGTGTTTTCGGCTCCGTAAACGCGTTCTTTTCTACTCCTAATAACTTTATTAACCATCTAATTGAGTTATAACAACCATTTGAACTAAAATTGGGCAGCATAACCCTTAGGCACACACTTTTCCAAAATTTAAAACCAATGGCAATCCGGCGAAATTTCACCAATTAAATTACCTACAGCAGCCAGAATAGTTAATATACGAAGGTTTGGAAGTTACCTCAAGCCCCCACAAGCTTTTCCCAAAAATGGCTGAAACCCTAACCTTTAGAACACCAAATTTGAGCTTTCCAAACCTTGAATAACATAGTAGAGTAGCTTAGGAACGGAATTATACGTATTAGGAACCGATTTACTGAAGAAATCACTTACCTTTGCAAGTTTTTCTTCTTTTTCTCTCTCTAGAATTTCACCCTTTCTCTCACTAGTTCAGATCTGGTTGGGCACGAAAATGAGCTGAGGAAGATGATGGTAAAGTGTTTTTATTATATTATATGATTTTTTTAATGATTTATGGAATTTCCAAAAATTCCAAAATCAATTTTATGTACATAAACCCTATGTACATGTAACTAAGCTCATTAAGCCTAACCAATATTTCCTTCCTCTTGCAATGTATAGGAGACACATAGGGGTCCCTCCCTACGGTCTCAATTGGCTTCACAACTTGTTCCGGTTACGTATACATGTAAAGTTTCAATTTTGGTCAAAATTGCACTTTTTGTTCAAATTTTCTATAAATTCATATTAAATTGACCAAAATATTCTAAATATATTTTTAACCTTTATTTTCCTTAATTAATTGAAATTAACTTCAATTAATTGGAAAATAATTTATTTTGTGCTATTTTGGCAAAATTACGATTTTGTCATTACCTTTCTAATCCAATTTCTTTTCTTATTTTTCTTTGGCCAATTTTCATCTATTTTTGGACCAAATATTTTCTCTAATATTCCTTCATTTTTGGACCTTAATATTGGACTTTTTAAATTACCCAAATTAATTCCTTAATTATTTTTGCCCAATTTCCCTGAAATTGAACATTTATGAAATTCATAAATTCCAAATTCATGAATATTCACCATTTTATTGAATTTCCAAAATAATTACAATATATTTGGTGAATATAAAATGTGGGGTGTTACACAAAGCCCTTTACATCTCCAAACATCTTTTTTAAAAAAAATTTGCAACCCCCAAAAAAGCCTTTGGCGCCTGGCGGCCGGAGGTTAGACCGTCGATAGGTGCCGGCAGGGCGGCGGCTGAAGGTCCTACGGGGGCATCTTTTATATTTTTTTGAAGTGTTAACACACTTTTGTGGGTTTTATAAGTTTAAATGGTATTTAAATGACATTTTCGCTTATTTTTATAACATTACATTACAAAAAAAATCATTTAGTAATTTTATAAAATTTTAATACATAAGTTGGTAAAAACACATATGTTAAAAAAATTAATAAATTAGAAATTGAATACAACAAAAATAAATTAGTCAATGTAATTTATGTTTATTTTATCTTAAATTTATTAATTTCAATATAACATTTTTAAAATATTTATTTAAATAGTACGGTACTTAATTAATTAAAGGAAAATTTACATATAAAAATCTAAGTAAAAATTTATTACAAGAAAATCCCCAAAACTTAAATATTGTTGTAAATATTATATGATGTCTATGTCCATAAACTATCCAACTCTTGACCTTTTATATGTCCTTCACTCTATAACCTCTCACTCTTAGAATTTCATATGTTCAATGCTATAACCTTATAACTTCCCCAATGAATGGCTAATGGGAGTTTCTTATTATTAATACCACTATGCTTATATTTATTTCTTTATAACCATATGTATAGTGTAACATCCCAAATTTTATTCACCAAGAATATATTGTAATTATTATATATATATATTCAATGAAATGGTGAATATTTAAGACCAAAGGAATTAAATATTGAAAGTTGAATAGTGTTTTCAGTGAAATCGCCTGTGAGGTAGTGAGTTTTTCATGTGGATTTGGAAGACCAAATGATGAGCAAAAATTATGAAATTTTACAGAATGGAAGTAGACATCCTAAGCTTTAATTTGATGGTCATATGACTCAATTGAAGCTATGTACAAAAAGATATGAATTTTTGAAGTTAATCCAGAAAATCTAGAAAGTTTCTGGAGCAGCGATCAAAGATTGAAAATCTAGGAATAATATTATCATATCCAGTAAAATTACATATTTTTCCTTGAAACTAGACTCAATGAGGGTTCCATAAACTTTGGAATCGATTCAAAACGATGTCTACAAAATTAGTTATGATTTTTCAAAGTTAAGGCAGAAAATTTTCCAGAATTGGCATTATTCCGAAAATTTAAGAAATAAAGTAATCTTCCTTTTTCTCTTAATTATTTTAGAAATTAAGGGATGAAGGAGGAGAAGACAAGTGTCAAAATCCAATGAGACCAAGTGTCAACACCACATGAAAGATGATGGAGATAATTGTTGTGTCATAAGTCCTTACTTATGTCATAAGATTAGGTAGCCAACTTTTGTACCAATTGACTTGAATAAATGGAAGGAACACTTCATTTAGCTGGAGTGTAATACCCCAAATTTTGAGACTCGAGGCTAGAGAATAAGCCTAAGATTAGTGGATTGCTAAGCCCCGGTTTAACAAGATCCCAAATTGTGATTAAGGGTTAATGACTCCAAAAGTGGATGTGGTTAGTGATAAATAACCCTTTTGGAGAATATGATGTGATTTGGCACTCGAATATGATTCGTGTGTGTTGTGAGCAGCGCCGAAACCCAGTATTTGAGTTCAATTGTGGATTAACATCCAAATTGACTTAGAATAGAGGGAAGAATTGAATAGGGTATTGTGTTGGAAATGGTGTCATAGTGTGTTTTGATGTAATTGAAATTGGTTTGGAACTTTGGAATGAAAATGTTGCAATGTTAGGTTTTGAAATGTGAATTGTGTTGACATGTTGAGATTGTTGTGAAAACATGTCAATGAGATGTGAATTTGATTGATTTGGTGTTTCTAATGGATTCCTTGTGAAAATTTATGTGGGAATGATGTTTGGTATGAAAATGGAACC
Organism: Inga leiocalycina; assembly: GCA_963242795.1. NCBI lineage: Eukaryota > Viridiplantae > Streptophyta > Magnoliopsida > Fabales > Fabaceae > Inga > Inga leiocalycina. Next base: position 29,973,820 of record OY725329.1, on the reverse strand, counting down.
ATTGGAAGCAAAGATGCAAAATCTGAAATTCTGTCCAGTAAAACTCTATTATGGGCAGTCTTCTCGTGTGGATGTTTTGACTAGGCAAATGATTTCAGAAAATTATGAAACTTTCCAGTCTTGAAGTTCACATCCCAAGATTCAAAATGGACATATAATTTGTGCCATTTCGTTTTGGGAACTGGGAGATATGACTGTCCAAAGTTTGAGGTCGAAAATGGACTTTGTTTTGGGGCAGTGATGCAATTTGTGTAATTATGGAATTGTGTGGTGATTTCTAGTAATGGATCATATTTTTCCAATGAAGAGGACTTAAATAAATTTCATTTGGCTTTGGGATCACCTCATTTTGATTTTTCTAGAATTAGTTATGATATTTCAAAGATTGGGCAGAAAATCTGCCAGAAAATCCGAAAATGCCAATTTTGGAATTATGACATCATCATAATTAAAGATGACATAAGCTAAATGTTATAAAGTCATAATCATCTTCCTCCATCAGCCAAAAACCGTGCAGCACCATGGAGAAAGAGAGAGAGGGAGTTTTAGAGAGAGAAGAGGAAGAGAACTCGCAAGGTAAGCCGATTTCTCCAATGATCTAGCTCCTAACGCGTATAACTCCAATCCTAAGCTACTCCTTTATGTTCTTTAAGGTTTGGAAGCTCTTCCTTTGGCATTAAAACAGCTAGGGTTTCAGCCAAGACAAGGAAAAGCTAGTGGGTGCTTGAGGTAACTTCCAAACTCTTGTGTATTGACTATTCTGGCTGCTGTGGACAATTTAATCGGTGAAATTTCGCCGGATTGTCATTGGTTTCAAAAATGGAAAATGGGTGTGTGGGGCTGTTATGCTGCCCAAATTGGTACTAAATGGTAGTTGTAACCTAATGGAATAGTCAATAAAGTGGTTAGGAGTAGAAAGGAACGCGTTTACGGAGCCGAAACCGAAAAACCCCAATTTTTCCCAGAGTACATGTATATTTCGGCCAAGGCTATAAATGGGTCTTAGAGTTGGATTTTCAATGATTTGATGATTCCATTGAGTTTAGGAGCAAAAATTAGGTGGGGTTACAGTTGGGCACTTTTTCAGAAAAGGCCGAAAAAGCATAATTACGAAAACGCCCCTGAAACCCTTAAAGTAGGGCTGTCAAGGGTAATTTTTGTAATTTACATTGAATTTGATAATTTCAAGTTTGGAAATGTATTCCTTGGGCAAAAATATGTCAGAATAGCCCATGTCAAAATTTCAGGAAAAGTACAGTCGGACCGGGTACGGTGGGGCCGGGCCGGGTCCCCGGGGGCATTTTAGTAAATTTTCAATATAGCCTCATATAACCCCCAGAAACACTATGGAAGTGTCTAAATAGTACATTTGACATTGTAGGACCGAATGTGAAGCCCTGAGTTGCTGGCACGCAAATCGAGGAGAAAAGACTGGAGGTAGGGGACTTACCTTACTTGCATGTATTTGATATCTTTGCTTGTGTAGTGATATATGTGATTTCTTTACTTGATTGTGTAGAGCATATTTGAATAAATGAAGCTTTGTTTCTGTTTTGTTGTGGCCATAGTTTTGTTACATGAAACATTGAGTATGCAAAAATGTCATTATGGGGCATGCATCTAGATAAAGCTAACATGTCATACACATAGCATCTATCATGCATGCATTATGGTATCTGTTTCCTACTGGGATTCTCTCGAATCTCACTCTCCCCTACCAACAATTTAGACAGGGCAAGTGGCTCGTGGAGGAAGCGGCTAGGACTCCTTCGAGATGAGATTGTGTAATCCCCATTTGAAGAATTATAATGGGCAATTGGGCCCTGTGTATCTTTAGCGAAAGTATGTACCCGGCATTGCCGGGATGATTATGTTGTGCACTTTGATATTTATATGAATGTGATTTATCTTCGTGTAGTAATTGTATTCGAAATATGAATATGAGACCAAGTTTATAAATGATTTCGAAAAGTATTTGTGAAAACCCCGTCATGTGATGGGTTAGTAAATGTTATTTGATTATTATTGGTCTCTATTTCAATTTAATCGCGTATTTCGGATATAATTACGGAGGGTGTTACATGGAGCATAAGAGGGAGCACGTTTTTTGCCAACCAAGGAAGAAGGAAATGATAATCAAGGTTAAGTGTACACAAAAGGGAAGCATGGCAAGGTTGAGTGTACACAAAAATGGAATGATGGTGTACATGAAAGGTGGAGAAATCCTAACCTTTGATTAGATCAAGGGCTAGGATGAAACATAAAGAGAAAATGTGAGATAATTTATGAGGCCACTTCCTTTATTTTTCCTTGCTATTTTCGTTCAAGGCTAAAGAAAGAAGAGAGAGAGTGAGTTTGTGAAGCTTCATGCTCTAGAGAGAAGGAAGAAGAGAAAGACTAAGGTAAGTTATAATTTCTTAAGGTTTCTTCTTCTAATCTTCCATAAATCTCTTCTCTAATCTTTTCCTTTCCATAAACTCCATGGATTAGCAAGCTGATCTTCAAGGTTGAGGAGAGAGAGAGGACATCCTAGAGAGAGAAACACCAAGGATCAAGAGGTAATCTCCAAAATCTCAACTTCTTTGTGTATTGAAGTTGTTGTTGGTGATTGTTGTTTGGTTTATGAGATTTTTGGTTAAGTTGTAAAATTGGAAAAGCCATAATCCTAAGGGGTTATGTTACCCAAAATCCTTTACATCATGATTATGAAGTGTTTAAATGACTTAATCAAGGATTAAAAGTGGAAAAGTACAAGTTTTGGAAGCTAAAACACAAAGCTCCATTTTTCTATTTTCCTTCAATATTTCGGCCAGACCATAACTGGTACAAGGAGTTGAATTTTCATGAAATAAATGGTTCCATTAGACTCAGTGGCCAAAAATAGGTGGGGTTACAGTTGGTCACTTTTTCGGTAGAGGCCGAAAAAGCATAATTACGAAAACGCCCCTGAAATCTCTAAACTGGGGCTGTCAAGGGTATTTTCATAATTTGACACTGAATTTGGTGATTTTGAGCCCGGAAATGGATTCCTTGGGTGAAAATATGTTAGAATAGCCTTAGTCAAAATTTTGGGAAAACGTGCCATCGGGTCGGGTACGACGGGGCCGAGACAGGGTCCCGGGGCATTTTGGTAAAATTTCACCATAGACTAATATAACCGCCAGAAACACTATGGAAGTGTCTAAACTGTACATTTGACATTCTAGGACTGAGTAGAGAGCTTGAGGGATTGGCACGCAAATCGAGGCATGTTATTTGAAGATCAAGGAAGGGCGATTAAGGTAGGGAACTTACCTCTCCTGCATGTATTTGATATTTGTGCTGGTGTATTAATGCATGTTATTGCTTTGCCTGATGATGTGAAACATATATGAATAATTGAAGCTCTGTTTCTGTTTATGCTGTGGCCATACGTATGTTGATTGAAACATTGAGCACGCAGATATGTCATTGTGTGAGCATGAGTTATGTAATGCAAGCATGTTATGCATTAAGCACTTATCTTGCATACATATTGGTATTACTTTCCTACTGAGATTCTATAACCCCCTTTGATAATCAGGCCGGGATTAGTGTTTAATCACATTTAATAATCGAATCAGAAATCCGGAACAATTAAAAACTTTTTGCGGAAACTATACAACTGGATCTTCATTCATTTCATTCATCAAAACAAATGGCCTATTTGGTCTGCTACATATACAATATCAGAGTATCAGCACAATTCCCGACGTTCACCCGGGATAATAACATTTAATCCAAAATATTGTTAAGGGCATCATGGCCCATCTCAGTATCCATACCGGGGATTACACAAAACTATAGTACTATGGTCTATACAATATATTTACATTGATCCAAAATGATAACCAATTCGATATAAAACCAAAATATCTAACTAAGACTACCGTTGGCAGCCCTAATCGCCCTTATCCACTTGCTTGCGTTTCGATCCACTTACCCTGTCTAAAAATGTTATTTGGAAAGAATGAGATTCTAGAGAATCCTAGTAGCAACAGTTTATTATATGATGCATATATACAAAGCAAGTTATATATAACACAATGCAGCAATCAATATTCGAGACCGGGATTTCGCCACGTTCCCTTCACTATATACGAGGTCGGGCTTACGCCACACCCCCTTCACTTTATCTATATTTGAGTCTGGGCTTTTGCCACGTCCCCTTCACTTTCACTGTAATCAATGACTAATGCAAACAAGCAATGCAATACACATGATATAGGATAAAGTGTTACTACCTTTGTCTTTCCTTCCTTGAGCAGGCACAGGCCTTCTATGCTCCGGGCAGATATCAAATCCTAAAGTCATAATTAAGGATGAAGCATTATTCTCTATTCCAATACTTAATTGACTCTTCAACACTTAGACTTGGTTATCAATAATGACCCTTAAGAAGCTACAATTGGCTCTAATAAAGGCCCTAAAGGATTGGGAAACACCGGGATGAAAACCATTTTTCAAAATTCCAAGGTGCTAAAAACAAGGGGTTGGCTGCAGCCAAGAAACCTCTGGCTGCGGCCAAAAATAGCACAGAAAGTTTTTGGCTGCAGCAAAGAATTTCTGGCTGCGGCCAAAACGTGCACAGAAACTTTTGCACTGCAGTCAAGATTTTCTGCTGCAGCCAAGGCAACTTTGAAAATTTATAACTAATTCTAGAAAAATCGAAATGACGTGATCCCAAAGCCCATTGAAAGATATTTAAGTTATCTTTACCAAAAAAATATGGACCATTACCAGAAATCACCACACAAATACAGAATTTAAGAAATGTCCACACTGTTCTAGAATTGTTCCCAGATTTAACATCAAACTTTGGACAGTCATAACTCCTAGCCCAAAAATCTAAATGACATGAAATATATATCCATTTTGAAGCTTGAGATGAGAAATTTAAGACTAGAAAGTTTCATAATTTCTAGGCACCATTTGGTCATTCAAAACGCCAATACAAACAAACTGCCCTAGACTTTCAATGGCAGCATTTCCAATTTTCTACCTAAGTTTCCAATGGCTCCAAAATCAACAATCAAGCCTATTCCTTACACTAAAACACTCAAGGAATCCAATAAAACCATTTAAAAAACCTAATTTCCACTACATTAGCATGCTTTGGTCCATGTCCACACTAAACACTAACTTTCCAAACTTTCCAATCTCACTCATTTCTTTCCCAATCAATCCTATCTATCCATACACATTCCAAATATACCATTTCTATACTTTTAACATGCCAAATGACCAATGACACTCATTTTCAAAAATGGCCAATAAATCCCAGAAATTCAAAGCTACCTCAAATGGCACAAAACTTAGATGGGTAGATAGGTTTCACTTACCTCTTTAACTTTCTCAAAGTGACTTTTCAATTCTCCAACTTTCACAATCTCTTGAGGTCACAAACTAACACCAATGAACACATTACAACCATCAAAATGAAGCTCTTCATTCAAAGATCAATATTAGAGAAGGAAGTTTGAGCATTTGGAGACATTTCCTCTTACCTTTTGAAGCTTTTCTTCCCCCTTATTTCTGCAACAATGGCGCCAAGAGAGAGGAAAATGAGAGAGATGAGAGATGGCGTGTAGAGATGAAGAATGATGATAATAATACCCCCCTCCATGCCTCTTCATCAAAAATGGGAAAGGAAAGAGAGAGAAGAAACAATAAAATACACCCATTGACTTTTTCCCTTAACCTCTCTCTCACATATGCTTGCCACATGTCCACTTATCATTGGCTCTCACATACTTAGTCACCAATTAGCTTCTCCAATGGATCCATTAGCCATTTAATCACACTTCTCACTTTTCTTTTATTTAGTAATTAATTTCCCCATTAATCACCAACTTAGAGCCAATAATTCCATTCTTTAAATTTTCCATCAATTATGACATATAAATTAATATTGCCAGCAAAACACATAATTATTCCACTTTAATTCGATAATTATCCTCAATAATTATCCTTAACCCTTAATCGCAAATTGGGGTGTTACAGATTCCCCAGAATTTCACCCTCCCCTGCCAACAATTTAGATAGAAAAAGACAGAATGTATGCTGAGAATAATAAAGAGAACTGTACGAAGGGGATTGCGGTGGTGGAGCGAAGACGAGAAGATGTCTCCATTCACTGAGACGTGTTAAGACACCCATGTAGCGCTGTGAGGCTATGTTAATAGTAATTATCAAGTACGAACCCGTATGGGAAATTTCCGTAATCGCACACATAATATCAGTATATCTATGTTATTCATGTGTTGCTCGTTGAACTGCGTATCATTTCCGCAAATACTCTGAAATAGGTGAAAATAAAATGAGGGTGTGACATATAGAATTCAATGGTTAGAGGCCTATAAATAGAGATCATATACAATATGTTGGTACCAACAACAATGAAGTGAATAAGAACTCCTCCTTACTTTCTCTCAAACTTTCTCTCATCTTCTTCATCTCCCTCTTCCCTTATCCCCTATATTTTCTTGATTTTCATAACTTTTTATCAGCACGAATTTGCTCAGAAAACCTATGGTCTAGTTTTCTATCTCTTCTACTCTCTAACTTTCTCATTTCCATACTATGTTTTATATTATTTATTCTCTATGTTATTTTATCTTTCTAGTCTACATTATCAATATATTATTTTATATTATTTTTATTATTTTTCTTTTACGCTATCTATTTTTATCCATCCTGTTGTTATCTTTTACATATATATGGGATAATCTAAGCCATTATATAGAATTAAATAGACTCTTTTACCGATTGTTTTATACATCAGGTTCCATGGCTAAGATTTGATATTATATTATCCTTCACAAGTTTTCTTTCTTTTCACTTTTATTTATCGTTTTCCGTTAATCTCTTATTATGAAAAATTTATATTTATTTATTTTATATTCTAGTATTCTTTACATTTTATGTTATTATATTATGTTATTTCATTTTATTTAGGCTAATTTAACATTTATATTTCTTTATTTTATTTACATTTTATGTTATATATTATTGTTTATTTATTTATTTTATGTCATTTATTTCATCTTGTTTTATTGTTATTTTAATTACATTTCATTTATTTATGTTAATACATTATTGTTATATCATTATGTCGATCTTTTATTTTCATTTGTTTATTCTATTACATGAATATATAATAGTATTATATATGAGCATATAATGTGATCTATATGGTCATGGGCTTATCTATTATTTATATTTGATTATGAATTTTAATTTACTTAATTTATTTTATAGTATTTTAATTTTATCGAAAGGCCAGAAACCATAATATTCTTAATTTCATGATCAGATGGCCAGAAGTCACATCACTTTTGTAATAGCTCTTATAAGAAAGAACGCTATTGGTTTTATTAAATTGCAAGACCGACAAGAAACATTTTGGCACTTTGATGATTTAATTGTTACAAATATCAAAGCCTTGAAGGCTAAATGTTCAAATATCAAGCTAAAAAAAAAAGCTTTGAAAGATTTTTGCTATGGTCTTGAAGACCAATATTTTGGAGAAATTGATGATACTATTGAAAGTAAAGAACATATGCAAGAGTGAAAATGAATATGATCACATTGCATTTATGGAATTGATAGTTGAAAGCTAAGAATACTTTGTCTTAGCTATTGAACTATAATCGTGGAAATAATAATATTTCTAAGGTGATTAAAATTATGGGCAAATATTATACTATAACTAGAAGTCATATGGATAGAAAAAAAAATGGTATAATATGACCAAAAGTTATATAGACTAATATGTACTAATTTATTGAAAATAAAGATCAAAATGGCTGTGAAGCCAAAAATACCATGATATATTGTGAAAAATACTAAAAGTAGTTATGATGCTTAAAGCAATAAGTTATGGAGATGGATGACCAACTTGTCAAGCTAAAAGAAATAATTGTAAGCCCTAAAAGCTATATGATTTTGATTTTGATTAGTGTTTAAATTTAAATTTAAATTCATTGTAACTAATCTGTAAGAGAGAAATTATTATTTGATATTGTGATATCAGCATGAGTGATATATAAAATCAAATAGAAAAAAGGTAATTATTTTTCATTTTAAAATTTTAGTATATGCCAATTTATTTACAAATTTAAATATTATGGTGTGTGGATGTTCATGATTTCATGTCCATTCAGAATTCTAACTACCTCATGGTTAATCCCTATAACTCCCAAATCAAATGGTTTTCAATATTTATTCATATAACCTTCAATTATACAATTAAGTTGTTTAATTACCTTCTTTATGTATAACTAGTGTTAACCCCCGTGCGTTGCACAAGAATGTGAATTCTGATTAATAGTATATTGCAGAATTAATTTTTTATGACTATAATGCATTTATTTGTACATTTGTAAAACTAAATTTTCAATTCAAAAATGCATAAAGGGTGATTATAATCATGCTTATATATCACATTTTGAGGGAATATTTTTTTGGAGAATTTATTATGCCTGGTGTATCAACAGTGTATCAATAAATTAATAAATGGAACACTATGTGGGGGACAAAATTTGATAAAGCAGATGTAAAATGCCTACAATTTCGGTTTTTTACTAAATATATCATCAAAAGAATCTTTCAACAAAAAAATGAATCTTACATGATATTTTGAAAAATTTCTCTATAAACCACATTGGTTGTCTTGTTGGTCGGTTTCTTGTCCGAATCAAGTATTAAAATCTTGATGCCGTCCATTGATTTAACCCTTGACAAAGCAACATATAACTGACCATGTGTGAAGACAGGTCTGGGTAAATATAATCCGATATTAGCCATTGATTGTCCTTGACTCTTATTTATTGTCATAGCAAACAATATTATGATGGGAAATTGCCTATGTGTTAATGTGAATGGGAGTTTAGACTCCGATTGATTCATATGCATACGATGAATTAGAACCTCTTGACCTGTACTTGTACCATTGAGCGCGATTGCTTTAATAAAGTATTTCCCCATAAATGTGACCTTCAACCTGGTTCCATTACAGAGTCCTGTAGCTTGATCTATATTTCGCACGAGCATTATGGGCACGCCAACTTTCAATGTAAGCCTATGTGGAGGTAAGCCAGAGCATTTTATTGTGTTCAAGAATTCTATAGTGTACAACACTTGAAATGATGCATAGCCTCAATTTGCTGAACTCACAGAATCAGAGCTAAAATATTCAACAACATCACCAGGCAATAAAGCACACATGCGGTCATTGATTTGCTCTACAACTTCTACTGTTGTTGACAAAATAGCCCTATTAGTAAGATATTCAGAATCAGACAAATGATGGAGCAGATCAGGATATGTAGCTTCGATGATCGATTGCAGAGGATAATGACAGTCTAGAATTAAGAAATGTTCTGGTATTTCTATCTCTGATATTCCATCATGGGGCAAACCAATCCGGCCATCACCAACATCTAGAAGCCAGTCTGAAAATTGCTTCAACTTTGAATTATCTTCAGCTGAACTTGAAGATAACCGAATGTTCTTGGTAAGTTGGAACAACTTACAATGACCCCATAAATGAGAAGAGTTTATGCTCAAGTTGATAATATTAACAAAAGGAAGTAGAACAGATTGGTGTAAGGAAGTAGAATAGATTGGTGTATCTCACTTTCTACCATTGAAAAGCCATCAACAATGAACTGTTGAAACAACCTTTTGGAATGAAGTAGAACAGATTGCTCATTATTTCTATCCATCAACCTGAAAGATAGATATTCTCGAGGTGTGAGGGTCTTTTTTTTCTTGGTATAAGGAAGGCTGGCTTCATCATGTTGAATGGTTGAGTCATAGCCATTGTTTCCATAGTGGAAAATAATTGGATACTGTAAAGGAAGATATGATGTGTGCAGTTCATCAATCCTTTTCAACATTCCTGCTCTTTTCTCAACAATTATGTCCCTTTTATAATATGATCTATCAAAATCTCCAACCAGTAAGGCAGCAACCTCAGACGTTGTAGGCATATCATAGACCTTGCCACCATGATCTGAACTCCTAATTAGACGGATGCCAACGTTTGCATGCTGGTCACGCTTGAGAATTTCAGAAGCCATCTTATAATTAATCACAAGGCCATTATGCTTGTCAAGACAATCTTTTATTTCTTGAGTGATTCCTTCATCAATTGCAAATCTATCACAATGCTTGCTGCACATGAAAGACAATGTCTTAAGTGTGGCTAAAAATAATTTGAAAAATTCATGATGCAAACTCTCAAATATATAACATACAACCAATTATTAAGGCCGATTAATAACACCAGTTTAAGATTAAAAAAAAGGGTAAGTATTGCATTCCTTATAATACAATTGTGACTATATTATCTAATTAAATTAAATGCATCATAAAGACCTATTTTTGAATTAATAATTATTTATAATAAAGGGCCGATTAATAACACCATTTTAAGTTATACAATTGTTCCAAAAGCAAATCCTAATTTATTTAGAATAAATCATACGACAAATATCACATTAATCAAATAATTTCATCATTCATTACCAATGAATAATAATTTCATCATTCATCACATTAAGGCCGATTAATAACACCATTTTAAGTTATACAATTGTTCCAGAAGCAAATCCTAATTTATTTAGAATAAATCATACGACAAATATCACATTAATCAAATAATTTCATCATTCATTACCAATGAATAATAATTACAACATTGATAGGATGGATTCTTGTAGAATGAAATTAGTATCATGAAAAAAGAAATGCATAATAAAAAAGCATTGGCGTTATATATATACATCAATAATAAGGAATTCATATGGGAAAACTATTACCATTTAAAATTGTTAAGTTTTAGAATAAATCATTAATTTATTTAAAAATCTAACTCATGACCAAAAAAACATTGTTTAAATTAGATGGTCACACCTCACAGCTAATATTCTATTTTGTACTTCATTTTCAGTGTCATATGTGTAGAGTTGAGAGTAGACTGGTTGAGATCCCTCTGGAGGTAGTAAACTTCCTAACAGATGGTAATTCTGTCCAGACATGATGAAGGAGTACGGAGCAGCTCCAGCGTTGTTAATAGAGTGGTTTATTTTGCCTCCTATTGAAGTGAAACAAAACATGTTATTGTATGCCCTTATATTTGATAAAAAACGCTTTGACTGAGGATTCCCTTTGTCAAAGAAAAGTGTACGAAATGTCTCTGGCGGAGGTTGCATAAGAGGAACCAATATTTTTCTATGGCAGCAACAAATTGAGAATATTGGATACTCATTTGTAGGAGCTCTCTTAAGCCTCTCATTGAACCACATTAAAGCACCACAATATTGGCATGAATAATCTGAATCCCCTTTATTGATATAGCCTTCTGTAGATATGTTTACATTATCTAATTCGTTGAAGTCAAAAACATCAACATCGCTACAGTCTGAGTCACTATCTTCTACATCTGCAAATATTAGAAAGATGTGAAACCTCATACATGAATTATTTAATGTGAGAACTATTTAATATACAATTGAACAAATTCGTGAGATTTATACCTAACGTGTTAGCATTATCAAGCCTAGATGAAAGATTAGTTGCCAGTTTGGAAATGTTGCAAAGTTGAGAACGTTTGATTTTTTCTTTGCCACCATTGTTTGACCTTAGGCTGGATAAATTCGTACGCTGAGTGTGTTGTTCAAATGTTTTTGTATCGCAATTAGCTCGACGATGTCTTCCACCTACCACCTCAGAATTGGTGATATCCTTTAATGTATCCCTGCTGGAAGAAGGCTGAGTCAAAGATGAGCATTCTGCATATGGCGTAAAGGTGATGTTTTATAATCAGGCATCATATACATGGATGTGCTCCCATGGTGCATGGATTGTTGTAGCAAACTATTTTGAAGATGGTTAAACACCCTAGTGTTGTGATTTTCACCATCACAATGTGTAATTTCTGGTGTTCCTTGTACATCCACTCTTCCATCTCTTTTTCTCTTATTTTGTGCAGAATTGTTTGATTGAGAAGTAGGATTTTCATGATGGTGTTCTACATGACTATTCTTTCCTGTAAATAATGAAGTGATGTCATTGTTAATCAAATATAAAATAGTAATTGGTTTATATTCACTCTATAGGCATAAAAGAACTATTACATTACAAGCATAAGATGACACTGTGGGGTTATTTTTTACTTGAACTTAAGTAAATTAAAATTAAAATACTTACCACCAATGCGTGATAGTGCATTGACATCAACTTTCTTCCTTGACCTTTCCATAGACTCTATATTGAAGGAACCAAATAACTTTGACCCTAAACTTGTCACAATCTGGCAATCTCACAAGTAGTTCAAAAATCAATCAAAGAACTCTGCAAACATCGCCATCTTAATCAAAACTACATCAGAAAATCATGTAGTTATTTGAAGTAATCAATTTTTTATTAATATTGGCCGTAATTGTTAAGATTGTCATAGCTATATAAGTTAAACTATTATGTTCAAATGCATATGTCTAAAATTCCTTCCGTTGATGTAAGGAGTTGATATCCATGGAAATATGTTGTTAATTTATTTGAGTTTTGGAAATTTCTATTGAGTATGTTCAGCTTAAAATGTAAAGTAATTGAAAAGGAAGTCTGCAATATGAGAGGAAGGAAGAGGGAAAAGGGGTAATATATAATAGATTAAAAGTAATTTCATAATAGAAGATTCATCTTAAATTGTGTGCCAAAAAATGATAAAAGGTTTTGCAATTAATTTGGTATTCATCTTGTTAACAATAGCTCATAGATATACATCGCATACCTAGTTGCACTCACGATTGGTCTATAAAGCCCCAATTCCACTTGTAGTTGCCCAGATTGTAAAACTGTTCCAGTTTGTCATAACTTAGTGAAAATGGATGATGATGTTTTTCGACATATCAATCAAGTAGCTTTCGTATTTAAGTTTATTATGCAAGAAGGACCTTTAATGAATTTTCTAAGGTTGAAAAATAGAGAATAATGGCACTTTTATGGCAATAAATATGGTTTTTCGAAAATTCATTGAATTAGGTAGAAAAGGAATAGAGATTATTACTAAAATGGTTTTAATTGGATTTTGAATAAGAATCAATCTATTTGATCTTAATATCTCATTTTAAATTTGATTAGTTACCAAAACCTACAAAATGAATAATTAATGCAATAATATTCTAACAAAATCATTTGGGTAATTAATCAGGTAATTAATATTATTTGTGATGCAAATACCCCAATAATTGGGGAAACCAATAAATAAATTATCGCGAGAAATCAGTGACGAATATGTGACAGGATTGGGTCAAATTAAAAATATACGGTAATTATTACAATGTTATTAAAAAAAGTATGGTAATTATAGTAATAATAATTTAAATCAGCCGAGATAATAATTGAATGGCGTATTTCGTCACATAAATTATAATTATTGTTAAGGTTGAAAATTAATTTTATTTTGATAATGGCACTTTTATGGCAATAAATAGTGTTTTTCGAAAATTCATTGATTCAGGTAGAAAAGGAATAGAGATTATTACTAAAAAGGTTTTAATTGGATTTTGAATGAGAATCAATCTCTTTGATCTTAATGTCTCCTTTTAAATTTGATTAGTTACCAAAACCTACAAAATGAATAATTAATGCAATAATATTCTAACAAAATTATTTGGGTAATTAATCAGGTAATTAATATTATTTGTGATGCAAATACCCCAATAATTGGGGAAACCAATAAGTAAATTATTGCGAGTAATCAGTGACGAATATGTGACGGGATTGGGCCAAATTAAAAACATACGGTATTTATTGCAATGTTATTAAAAAAAGTATGGTAATTATAGTAATAATAATTTAAATCAACCGAGATAATAATTGAATGGCGTATTTCGTCAAATGCAGATTTTTCAAATAGAATCTAAAATAATAAGATAATGATTTTCGAACATTGAAATGCTACACTCAATTATTATTTAGCAATTAATTCAATTATTGAATTAATTAGGATTGGAATGTTAAAGTTATTATTTCCTACAGTTATGGAAGATTTTGAAATTTGAAAGGATACACCCAATTATTCTTTTCCAATTATTATAAAAGCATTTTAATGTAATTAGATTATTTGAATTTTGAAAGGCTACACCCAATTATTATTTAGCAATTATCATAAATTAGTTTTAATGTAATTAGGGTTATGATTATTTGACCCGGGTCAAGCATAAATGTGTTATGGAGCGGGTCACACGAGATTTAGAGTGTAAAGTTGATTGATTGATTGATTGTACAATTTATTTGTAATTTTAAGTATATTGCGTATGTGAATACCATTCATACATCAATGGAGTTTACCACCCCTATTTTCTTCTTGGGACTTATGTTTCTTTGTTGCACCAAAGATTTTCCAACAAATATTCAACTCATATACCTCAACATCAAGGTATTTTCTTTCATTATTAGTCATAGTTTTCATTTTAGCTTTGTCTTTCATCTCTTTTGTCCTCTTGAGAACTATTATGTTGCCTTACATATATATACAATTTTTCTTAGTTCCAAACTTTCATTATTGAAAGGTATACAAATACTCTTCAATTTGTATTTTATTTTAGTATTGATAATTTATTGCCTCCTCTCCCAATTCATTGTATTGACATTTCTTCTGCTCCTTAGCACTATTATATGATATGTGCAAGTTTGATACATTAATTATGATATAATATTTAATATGATATATATTGGAATCAAATTGGTTTTACATGACATTTGTGGAAAACAAAATCCTATATCATATTTGAATTAGAAGAATGAGAACTTATTTAATTTAATGAGAAAATTCATTATGAATAGTTTATGATTTGTTAGACAAAATCATTTTCTTAATGTGCATGAACTATATATATATAGTGCAAATTAAATTTATGGATGATCAAATAGTAAGGAATATTTTAAAGAAGATTATGTATATCATAAGTATTTATTATTTTATATTATAAAATATTTGCCTTTACATTTCTCTCAAATTAATTTTAGCCCCTAAGCATCATAATTCATTACAATAAGATCTTTATGTATTTTGATTATGGATCTTCTCATTTTTCTTTATGTAGTGGTAAATTCTAAACATTTCATATTTTGAATATGCATTAAAAGAGGCAAACTTAAGCACTACCACTGCTACTGCTACTGCTACTGCCACTGCGGCCGCTGCTGCCGCTACTGCCGCTGCCGCTGCCGCCGCTACTACTACTACGACCACCACCACCATTACCACCACCACCACCACCACCACCACCACTACTACTAAGTCGATATAGTTCCTGAAGAACTAATATAGTTTTTCTTAAATTCTATGGGCAGAAGAAGAATTGATTAAAGAAAGTTATAACCCATAGATTTACATTAGAGTTTCACTCTATTATAGGGTTTAAATGATAGCCCAATTGGCTTAAATCCATTATTAGTTGTGAATTATGAATTACTTGAATTTTGAAATGAAAGATATATTATTAGCTTGCTATATACAAATTTGTCTTTGAAATAGAGAAATAAAGAAAGTTTATTTATATGATTCACATTTGAGGGGGAGATTGTTAGAATATAAGTGTGAATTAATATTGAAAAGTTTTACTCATATACTTCCTCACAAAACCTATTGATCTCCGAAAAATGGACGTTATATTGACATTTTATATCAATACTTATGGAAATTGAAAAGTTTGTTGTTGGTTAAGCAACATGTTACAGTAAACTAGCAGTTTACTATTCCAAACAAATTTATGTTGGCATAACTTGTTTGATTCATCCGAGTCATATATAAAAGATTACATATGACATCTATTAAAGAGTTAGAAGATTCTTCATGAATAACAAACATATTATATAATTCAAGAATTATCATGTGCTGCTTGTTCACAAAGAAATTTGATTATGAGAGTATTACAAGTTATGATTTGGAATTGTTCTTTATATTTCTGGAAATATATCAAGCTGATATATAGGTCCATTAAAATAGCATGTAAACCATATAAATGTTCAATAATTTTGATAGATGCATCTATAAAATGGTTACATGTGATATTACTATTAGTTTATAACCTGAAATTTACAAGAATGTTTGAATAAATTATTATGTTAAGCGCAATTTACAGATTATACGATTTATTCATTGAAGCCTCTATAAATAGCTAGATTAATACTTATGTGAACAAAATTTATATTTCATTGCTGGCATATTTGATCTTACATATTGCAGTACTTATATTAGCCAACCAAGTTCTCCCGATATAATTGGCTTTTGGTCAGGAGTCAGATATATTCCATCTTAAAACGTTTGAATGTGCATTCCTATTGATTCACCACAACGCACAGAGATGGATATTTAAAGGAAATTGAGATAAATGTTGGGTAAGAACCCCCTTCTTCTTATTTGTCTCTAAATGAAACAAAAGAATGTTTCTAATGGAAACAAATGGATTTAAGAGACTTATACTGCATGATTAGTTGATTGTCATTTGATAAAGTTTTCCTAACATAAGTGGGATAAATTAAATAGCTGGAAAAGAAAACAAAAGGAATGCATTATTACTATCAAGTATAGATCCTCGAATATAACAATATGAACCAAAAGTTCATTTGGTTTTGTATTCATGAAATATTGCATAAAATCTATTAGATGCAATTACTGACCTAAATGGGAATTACTAAATCTCATATTTTACTATAAATGGTCTAATCAGCATAAATGAAAGTGAGGCATGCCTGAAGTATAAAAGAATAATCAGTTCCAAAAGAAAAGAGAAAGAAGCAAATAATCAAGATGATCATATTAAGGAGGCGGACACTCCAGAAGAGGTCAATACATAACTACTTGCAAAACCCTCAAAAGAGGTTCAGGTACCTGAAAGTAATAAAGAGATCTCAATGAATTATGTTACAACAAGAAAAATGGAACTGAAAAGATAAAGTTGTCAACAACAATTTTAGTAATAATATTACATGATCAAATGAGGATCTTATACATAAATATATCGGTAGATAAAAAAAAGGTGATTGGCCAACTAAAAAAAGGGATAAGACACGATAAAAAATATTCTTTCAATATGTGAAATTTATGAACCTTCAGTTTAAAATATTTGAAATATAAATTTATTTGTGATATATGAATATTCATGTGAAAATAAAGATTTTCACAAGGTTCAATGATGATTATGATGAGGTATAACATTTGGTGGTGGATACAATAATTGTTGCATATATTATTAGTCTGGCAATATAAGCAAATGAAATAAAACGTTTATTAGATATCATTATATATAGCATATGCCTATGGATAGTGAATACAAATTCTTGAAGGGTCAAAATGTTGAAAGCATATATAAGAAAAGTATTCAATATATACAATCTTACATAGATTAACATGATTTGAGCATATATATAATTGATTGAAAGATATATTGAAAAATGAATAATTTTATATATCAAGTTATTGGAAACCTTAATGATTTCAAAATCATATATTTTTGCTATGATGATTGTTTGCAAAAATTTATTGAATTTAATGATCTATAAATATCACATATTTATGAATATTTACATCATGTTAATATTGTAGTTATTATATTCTTTCTAGTAAAATCAAGATGCTCCAGGTACACTATGGATACTATGAAATTGAGATTTAGTGTAGTAGTTTTATGAAACTAGTCTATAAATACATTTTGTTTATAACAAATTGAACATGTGGATAGAAGATATATCATGATGATTTTCAGGGTAATTTTCTTTTATTATTTCCTCAATACATAGAGGCAAGTGGAGAATATAGTATTTAACATATCCAGAAGATATGGTAGGTAATTATGTTTCAGCATATGATTTGATGACAATGCATTATGCATAGTTTAGATAAAAAGGACAACAATTGCTTGAAAAAATCATTGATGACAGTTACAATTGAGAAATCAGTATATTGTCTTAAAATATGACAATCTAATCAAAATGAGTGATGTTGCTATCAGGGGGAGTAAATATCATGTTGTACTCTTTTCCTTAATCAAGGTTTTGTTCGACTAGGTTTTCCTGGTAAGGTTTTTAATGAGGCAACTTTAAAATGTATTGTGTATTTTTTTTTTCCTTTACTGGGTTTTTGTCCCATTGGGTTTTTCCTAGTAAGATTTTAATGAGGCACAATATTTGTTTATGGACATCCAAAGGGGAGTGTTGTAAATATTATATGATGTGAATGTCCATAAACTATCAAACTCTTGACATTTCATATGCCCTTCACTCCATAACCTCTCACTCTTAGAATTTCATATGTTCAATGTTATAACCTTATAACTTCTTCAATAAATGGCTTATGGGAGTTTCTTATGATTAATACATTATGCTCATCTTTATTTCTTTGTAATCGTATATATAGAATTTAATAGTTGGAGGCCTATAAATAGAGGCTATGTATAATGTATTGGTACCAACAACAATGGAGTGAATAAGAACTCCTCCTTACTTTCTCTCCAACTTTCTCTCATCTTCTTCATCTCCCTCTTCCCTTATCTCTTATATTTTCCTGATTTTCATAACAAATACAATTTTAAGAGATAATTTTATCGTATTTTCTCTTTACCTTGTTCAGAATTAACGCACGTATGGTGGGGTGGCCAAAACATTGGTGTGCGGCCCACGATGCCTCCAACCCTCCCCGCGAACCGTTTCGTGCCTTTTTGAGTTTTTTCCTTTGTTCCTCATCATGCATGAGCAACTCAACAGTCTGACGAATACACCGAATCGACCAGAGAGAGATGCGTCACCATTATAGTTTACAAACTTAAGTTTCTTCGTGCTCTGAGCAACATTTCATCAAGATCAAGCCATTTCCCAATATTGAAGCTAGAAACCATCTGGGGTCTCTTCTGAATCCGCGGTTGAAGCTTCTGTGCTCAGTAGGTTCTTTTTTAAACTTATTACATTAGGTTCTTGTGTCAGGAACGCCATAGCCTTTCTCTGTTATGCCTTTTTATTGTGGAGTGAGATAAACATTTGAACGCCATTATTATAGGTTCGATTAAAGGTCGGAATATTATAGTTTTAGGGACCATTGTTTTTTTATGAGAATATCTGGTTGCATCTCTTTGTGGTTGACTTTGAGTTTCTCTCATGCTCAATTGCCCTTCGTTTTGGTTTTCTTTATAATCTTTGCATGCCTTTGTTCAACCTGCTTTAGACTAAATGACGTTTTTATGTCTGTTGTTTTGATTTCCGTTCGCAGTGTTGGTGATTTTTTTTTTCCTGTTTTTTTTTTCTTTTTAATAATGTCTCTTATTTTGTTCTTCAAGGTGATGAATGATCAGCTTATCTTTTGCTTTTCGTTTTGCTCTGCTTAAAGTTGAATGGGACCCAGTAAAGGTACGATCAAGACGGAATGTTCTCATCTTACAGAAAATTGGGAAGTTCCTCAATATGATATTAGATTGATGAGGCGATTGAAGAGAAGGTCCATTTCCAGTGAGATGATGGAACACAATTCCATTGCCAATGCTAAAAGGAAAAATGTTGGAAGTTGTGGCCTTGAAGTTGTGAAAAATTCTGAGTATAGTGGTCATGTTTTGGAGAAAGAAGTGGATGAGGATTACGGATTCTTTTTAGATAAAGTTGTTTTCCATGTTGATGTCATCAGTGATAATAACAATATTATTGCTTCTGATATTGATGGTGACACAGATGTGAGGGAAGATGATGAGTCATACATATTAAAGTTTTTTGTTGATAACCAGTTATTTAGTGTGAAGTATGAAGGACAAGAGGAGAGCTTGCATGATTTGGTCAATAATGAACTTCACTGTGGGGGTGATGATGAAGACTACCAATTATTCCTGAGTTCATTGAGGATAGAAGGTGACAATTTGGTTTGTATGCTAGAAGGTGCTTTAACAGTAAAGTATGGGGGAAGTAAATCAGAAGGAATGAGTTCAAAGGCTAGGAAGAACTTACAAGATCCCTTCAAGGCAACCAAACTTTCTAATAATTCAAGACAAGCTTCACATGATTATCATCATGTGGCCAAGAACAAGCGCCCCAGTGAAGTGTTGAGTGATGTTGTGGATGACGACGGGCAAATATATTTGAATTCTAAAATTGCGAAGTATTCGGAAGAAAAATATTCAGCAGTATGGAAGAATTTACAAGTTTTCAATGAGGCAACTGAACCCCCTAAAGCAATACAAGTGTCTGATATTTATCATGTGGACAAGCACAAAAATGAAGGTCAATGTGGTATTGATGATGAAGATTACCAATTATTCCTGAATTCATCAAGGCTAGACGGTGACTGTTTGATTTGTATGCCAAAAAGGGCTATTACAATAAAATATGTGGGAAGTGAATCAGAAGGAAAGAGTTCAAAGATTAGGAAGAATTTACAAGTTTCCAATGAGGCAACTGAACATCCTAATGCAAAACAAGATTTGAGTGCTTCTCATGTAGCCAAGTGCCACAGCAAAGAGCTGTGCAATATTATGGATGAAAATTACCAACTATTCCTGAAATCTGTTAGTACAGACGGTGACAATTTGATTTACATGCCTGAAAATGGTGTCAAAGTGGTATATGGGGAGGAATGTGATCAAAGTTCCACTGATTCTGAGCCAATTATTCTGGATCCTAGTCAACATTGCCAAGAGAGCCCATCCATATGTTCAAAAAGTTATCATTCATCTGTAAGTGTCTTTTTCTTTGGTAGTGATAACTGTAATATCCATAACGGTTTATACAATCTTTGGTCCTTCAAATTTGCTCTAATTTTATTTTTGGTCTATCAAGTTTTAAACTATAGGTTTTGGTCCTTCAAATTTCATTTCAGTTCAAACATTGGTCCCTATAAGTTACTAAAAACCTGAACTATTTTACCCCTTAAGAGACCAAAACCTGGACCAAAACTTGAGGGATCAAAACCAAAACAAGTGCAAACTTGAGAGACCAAAGATTGTATTAACCCTATCCATAATATTTAACTTGGATTGCAATTGCACAAATCCACCTAATTATACTGTTTTAGGAACAATTTTATTTTTTTGATGATTTCTTTTACATGTCTGGGTGTTTAGTGCCTTGCAAATGAAAGGAACAAAAAAGACAGCTTGTATAGAAAAGGACTCATGGAAGAACTTGAAAGACCTTATAACCAAAAGGAACTTGATAAACTTCTGCAAGTAGTGTCTCATGAAAGGACAAAGATGCTACATAGAGAAATGCGCCATGGGGTGACAAAAGATCGTCCAAAGAGAGGTGATGATAATAAAACATCATATCTTAAAATGCACAGTGGTAAGGTTCAGTGGTTCTGTATTTTCCCCTCATTTTAAACACTGGTTGCATTGAGTATAATTCATGTAATCGTTTGAAGCGATGACTTAATTATTGGATACAAAAGGTGAAATAGTTAGGAGTAATTTTTTCCCTCTGTTTTTTTTGTCAATGATTATTCAAGGACCATGGCTTCTTCAGTAATAGTGAGACTTGATTGCTGCATTTATGTGATTATTACTACTCCCTTTGATCCTTAATGTAGGATCTAATTTAGCAATTGATGTTGGTCCTAAATGTAAGACTTAGTTCACATGTTCACCAATTTTTTCCCAAATTAACCCTATTGATATTCCCTCAACAATAACCAAGTAGGAGAGGGAGAGATGGAATTAAGGAAGATGATTATGATGTTTTAGAAAAAACATATAGTATTAATTAACTTAACTAACATTCTTAATTTACTCAAATTAGGGAATTAGGTCTTACATTTAGAACCAGAGGGAATACATTTTTGTGAAAGAGTATCACTGCTTTTAATGATCAGTGTGATGGACTATAGTAACAGACTTACCTGATGCAAAAAATTGATTTCGCTGGTTACTTTTTGCAGTGTCTTCCATTATGTGTGCCCACGTTTTCATGTTCTTCTATTATGTGTAATTCCCTATTATCATATTTGTACAAATGGTGAAAATATCATAATTGACCTGCAGTAAAATATTTTTTGTCATAATTTTGCAGGTCTAAAAAATGCAATTAATCAAGTTAAGGAACCACATAAGGTTCTGTTTCTCCTACGTGGGTTCTTTTACTGGTTGAAGGTAAATTAATAATTTCACGTGCTTTAGATCTGTTGTTTCAGACTGATAGGAATCCACAGACATACACAAAAGAGGAAGAATAATAGAGGGAAGTTGGACCAATCAGGTCAATTAAGGGTAGAACAGAGTAATGAGGGATGGTTTTCCATTTTGATTTTGGTTTCCATCACAGACTTTTTCAAGTATAACATATGCATTGTTCATTGATTTGCCAAATAAGCAAATTTTCGTTTAATTTTTCAGCTAGAATTATGGGGAGTGAACCAACCAGCTTGATTTAATTGCTTAAGGTTTACTTTTGAGGTGATGGGTTTTATTTGTCTTCAAACATTTTCAGTGTTTCTGAAGACAGGAAGAAGAATGGTTGAAAGGGTAAAACATTCGTTGAGGCATAAGGGGAAGGGAAGCCATTTGGACAATGTTCTCAAAATGCAATGGAGGGCTTTTTCAATATTTCATAAGGATTTAGTATGAGTTTAAGTATATAGGGACCAAAATCAAAACTCTTTTAAGAGTATAGGGACTCGTCATTAAGCTCATACCAAATATTTATAAAACTATATGGATTAAAACCAACAATTTGAAACTACAAGAATCAGAATTAGAATTCAATCAAACTATAAGAATTAATAATGATATTACCTTTTCATACAAAAACAAAGAAGCGCAGGATAGTTATTGCAATATATTGAGGCTTAACTTCAGGGATTCCTTTTCTTGTTACTTCCTTGTTTTTGAGAATGTATGTTTTGGCTTCATTTAGGATCTGGATTTGTGATGTCGGGAAATATTTCTAATCTTTTGCTTCCGAGGTAAAGTTTTCTCAAAAGTAAAAATCTGGAAATACTCTCCTGTCACCACTGCCATTGTTACACGTTTTACTTGGGCTCAGATTGAATCAGACTAAGGCTTAGGCTTGGCCTTGAGCATGCTTTTGGATACTTGGAGGCCCAAATAGAAATTTTGAAAATGAGATGGATCTTAGTTTCATGCCTAAACCCTGAAAATTTGCTTCTGGATCAAGCGACTTTGACTTCAAATTTTGGCCAATTAGTGCATAAAATTCCTAAATTTACATAATGTATCCATTATTGATAGACATTAACCTATTTCTGCTCATAGTCTATATGTGAAAATTGCAGCATGTGCCCCAGGGAGGAGCATTTCGGCCATGGCTCGATGCATCCTGTTTGAAGATGTTACAACAATTGTGAATATGAGACCTTAATGTGTAAATTTAGGTTCTGATCTTTTTGCTAACTTGCTGTTTTGCTGTATCTAGAGGAAAGCTAGTTCATATACAAATACAAAAACCAAAAGAAATGTGTATCTGTTGTTATGATATTTGAACTTGACCCACTTTCTGTAAGAAGAAAATGTTGCTGTTGTAGCCCTAACAGCTGTAGGTGTTTGCTTTGATCATGATTATATATAATCAGTATGTTCGGTGCTCACCAGAGTTGATTTCAAGAAAGATTAAGTTTTTATATTTTTTAATTCTTAGATATAATTTTAGAACAATCATTCAAACGAATGTTTTTAATATTTTTTCCTCAAAACTTGTTCGTAAAAACAATTTTATAAAATTAGGCCAGTAAGGCTATGTACGTTTAGCTCTCTCCAAATCTCATATGATGGAAGCCTTGTGTGATTGGCCGCCCTTTTTATTCTAAAACAGAAATAAAAAATAGAATTAAATAATGCTTTACATTTTTTGGTAAACATATGGGGCTTGAGCCCAAAAGAACAAAGTAAAAAAAAGGAACATAAGATGCAGATCATCTAAGGCCAGCATCTCAGTGATGCAACAAATGGGTTGCACCGGGTCACCCTGAGTTGGAACAATATTGAGCAGGTGACTCAATTGGACCGGCCAATGAGTATTTTTTAGAAAACAAAACTTTACTTTTTCTATGCTCCAAACTACGTGGCCATGGCTTTTTTTTTTAGAAAAATTATTTTCCTGAAATTTTTTAAATTTTCAAGGAGCTTTAAAAAGATTGTGGAATATTTTTGGTATTGGTTGGAGAAAAATTGTTATGTACTTTACAATATTTTTGTGGGTACTAGGTTTAGGAGATTATATTGGATTATTGATTGAAAAAAAAAATCTTATGTAATTTTTTAAATAGTATGAATGAACATTTAAATTATATATATATATATATTAAATGACCTCGTTCTGACCCCTAGGTTGACTCCGGTCTGAACCACTGACTCTTGACCTAATACCTCGGTCGGTTCAGTGTCCGATCCGGTTTTTAATACCTTACTTAAAACTTAAGTCATGAGTAAGGGTGAGTAAAGGGCAGGCGGGCGGGGCTGACCCGGGGGTTAACCCGCGACCCACCCGTTTAATTCACATGGGTATGGGGCAACCCGTATCCACGTGAAAACTCATCTAACTCGTACCTAAACGGGTACAGGTTAAATGGGTCTAGGGAACCCGTTTAACCCCTTTATTTTTTAGGAGAATTACATTCAGGTCCCAAGGAAAAAGAAAAATGAAGAAATGGTTCCTTGAAATTGTAAAATGAAAAAATGGTCCCATGAAATTGTCAATACAAGCACCTGGAGTTGTCAATGACCTATTCTTGGAGTTGTTAATGGGACCATTTTTTATTTCCCTTCTTCCTTGGGACCTGAGTGTAATTCTCCCCTATTTTTTTTGGGTCTCTAGACCAAAATCCAATCCAGTGCAAATCTTCATTTTTATTGGACCTCTAGAAGGGCATTGGGTAGACTTTAGACATGCTGAAAGCTTGTAATGTCAAAAATACTTCACAATAACACCTGATTTCTTTCTTTAAAATGATTGATGAGAAATAGCTAATAACTAAATAAGTAATAACCTTAAGTCTTTAACCATGTCCATATGACCATATTAATATTCTAATTTCTAAAGTACTGAATACTAATCTTTAAAGTTCAAACTTCAATAATCACAAATTCACAAGTTACAAAACAATAACAATATATTCTGATCAAGCATTCAACTACAACTCTGTAAGTCTGCAAATCTTCATTTTTCTATCAGTTCAGATTCACCTCCTACTTCTACTTTTGCATCTTCCTCTACAAAATGAATGAAGATAAATCATATATCGTATTTGTTAGTGCAAGCGTTTCACCTAAGAGGGGGTGAATTGGGTGATACCAAAAATTTTGTTGCATATAAGAAAATTAACACAATATTTAAAGTAGTTGAAAGCAAAGAGAAATATCACCGAAGTGTACATAAGGAGTTATACTAGATCTGTAACACCCGTGTTTTGAAAGCATATAGATGGCATAAGTGTAGTAATATCTTTAAAAAGGAGACCAGTAATCTTTTGTAAACAGCGGAAGTCCCAATTTCAAGCAGAGTGTAGAGCTGTACTTGAATGGGTTTTCAAAAATCTTTTCAAAAACCATTTTCAGATTGGGTCTCATATTATTTTATGATTTATTTTAAGCCATCCATTTTAGGTTCATTTCTTCATATCAAAGTGTTTACTAATAAGTTCTTTGCTCAAACCCAAGCTACTATGTTTAATTAACGGCTCTAGGTGGACGGCTGTCCACTACTGGTACGAATGTTGTTGCGCGTTCGCTTATATACAGGCGCTTACATACATGTCAGTACGAGACTGACCACACTTAAATACAAATTACATACAATCTCAAAAATAGATAACTAACAGAAACTAAATTCTAAGTCATTTGCTTCATTCGCCCGTGTTTATCTTCTTACCTGAGGAACTACTTGCCCGAGCTGAAAATTTGTTTTGGAAAAATAGGGTGAGATTCAATGAATCTCAGTAGTAACAGATATCACTCATATAAAATGCATATATATCATGCCATGTCAACCAAAGTTATAGTACAATCAACATATTCAACATTCAGAAATAAATTCACAATATGCAGAAAGCATAAAGTTACCAATTCAAGGACAACCGTCCTTGCCACAGCGCTGGGAAATTCTACTGGGCCTTAGCCCTTCTCATCTGAATGTTTTAAATTCACAATGGTACAAACATGCATATAACATATCACATAATATGTGAGGGATAAGTTACTACCTGACAATTTTTTCAAATCTTGATCTTGATTGACGTGCTTTGAACGTCCTGGGCAAATGTCAAATCCTATAAATTATAATTTACGGGCAATGAGTTATTTCTTAGTCCAACTCTTCATAAATTATTCTCTTATGTTGGTTACCATTAGGGTCACTACATTAGGCCCAATATGAAGCTAATGAGATCAAGCTACTCCAAATGCTTAACTTAACTCTTAAATGTCCAATTTTATTACAAAAACTCTTTGCTTTGAATTTTCGCACATTTACCAAAAGCTGGCAGATTTTTCACTGAACTTTGAAAAATCATAACTAATTCTAGAAAAATCGAATTGAGGTGATCCAAAATTCTATATAACCCTTATTAAGTCTATTTTAAGTGAAAAATACTTTCAGTAGCCGAAAGACTGCGCACACTTCCCAGTTTTTCTTTTTCTCCCTGCTGCCAGAAAATCTGACCAGATTTAATGGTCTACTTCAAACATTCATAACTCCTAGTATACTCATCGAAATCCTTCATAATACCTATCAAATTAAAGGTCTATAAGTGTAATTTAATTCTGGAAAATCTCATAATCAACAGATGAAATTTGTACAGTGAAAGTTTCACCACAACAAAACTGCCAGACAAAAACGCACACTGGCAACTTTGTTGCACAAGTAGACTTAATTTCCAATTTTTGAATCTTTAAACCAGTCTGCCAAAAATTATAACCAGAGCTTATTCTCACACAATTTTTTGTGTAGAATCCAATGGAAAAATCAAAATACCAAAATCAAATTATTTCTACCATATTTAGCCCCCAACCGAAATATGCCTCCCAAAACAACAAAAATTTCACTTTCTGATTTTAACTACCAACAAGTCTAATACTTCTCCAAACATCATATATCACCTTATATATATGATTAAAACATCTTCCTTCTTCAAAAACACCCCTTGAATGAAATACATGGGTCGTTGAAGAGCTAAGAAAAACTCAATGAAATCACAAAGTATTCGGTTCAAAAGAAAGCCTACGCTTACCTCTTCGCGTTTCTACAAGTGGTTCGGTATTTCGGCGGCACTCTGGTAGACTAATTGGCACAAAACACCTCAGATGAGAAATCTAAGACCATATAATTGAAGCTTATAGTGAGTAGAGGAAGTTTCCTGAAGAACTTACCAAACAGTAACGGTGATTCAGGGTTGAAATCGGCTCCGGTAGTCAAGAAAACTCACTATTCACTCCTCCTTCTCTCTTCTTGTGTTATTAAGCTTAAGAAATCTAATTTCTCTTTCTCTTTCCATGCTTGCACGAAATTTTGCCCTTTAATTAGGCATGGATGGTTGTGATTTAATCACGTAAAATGATCTCATCTCATCTTGCCACGTGTTACAAGTTTAATGCTTAAGAGTGACACGTGTCATGCAACCATTGGCCTTCCACTTTTCTCTTTCTTCGGTGGGTCATAAATGATCAGGGGAAAGGGAGGCCTAACAATTTCCCTGAACTCCTGGGTTCAGTGCTCGACTCAAAAAGTAAGCGACCCGGCCGGAGATCGGTGAATTCCCCGGACTCAGACGCTAGGTGGCGTACTCCGGAGACGACAACACGAAAGGTTAAAGTGGGTGTAATGATGTGTAATGATTAGGGACACATGTCAACCCCTCATTTGGCCAACACAAAAACATGTTTTTACTTTGTAATAATTTCGGGACACTTGTCATTTCTTTATTTGGCTAACACGAAAGATGTGTCATCATGAGTCATAATGAGCTGTCATTACATACTTTACTGAAGTTCTTTTTAATAAAGTTGCTCTATCGGTGCATTACCCGGAATTCTATGTGGGACCCACGTGGGACCATGGCACGCATATCGAGGCACGTCGCAAAATGCCTAAATTCCTCCGATCTCGCAACTGATGCCCCTGAACCCTGCAGCCACCGATGAATTTTGCTCCAACTTCTTACACTTGTATTTTTACAATATTGACTTCTCGATTTCTGTGAATGACACAATGGATATCTGGAAATTCCGAAAGTAACTCTACCTTTAATTGTAAATACCGATATTTATTTTATTCTACTATTTCCATATTTACATGTTTTTAGTATTGCAAAATTTGGTATATTACAGGTTCGGCCACAACCACTTTAACCTACATCTAGTCCCCAGAGCGTCTCTAAGAGTTTCACTATATTCTCCAAGATTCAGTGGGTTCTTAGCACCTCAGTACACAGCAAGTTCCTTTACTCGGACACTCGCTCCCCCTTACACATTGTAATCAAATCCCAACTCAAGGTTCCACAACCTTAAGTTATCTTAATAGCAAATATTGAGTTTGTAATAAAAAACTCTCTCACAGAGTAAATATATATAATCACTGAAGTACAATGAATGAGTGTAAGAAAACAAAGCACAAAGAGTGTATTGATCGATGTGTGATTGCTTGTTCTCAATTGTTGTTATTTTTCTTTTTGAATGCTCCATATATATAAATGATTTATAGTGTCCGTTGGAAACATTTCAATTATGTCCGTTAGAGTTGCACAGCAACGGTTGACCATTCTTCAAATTTGAAAACTATCCGTTGCGGTAGGTGAGATCTCAGACACTTTATTTGATTCTTCTCTTATTATATGATTTCTTCATTGTTATTCTGTAAATACACTTAGAATGCTAATACAATAAAAAGTTAATCATATATATAACAAAATAATAAACATACGATTAAAGAGATGATTTCCAAACTGCCTTACTCGAGTGGCTACTCGAGTGATCATGCTTATTACTCAAGTAGTCCCTTGAGTAAACCTATAAAAAAATATGGCAGTGAGTAATTCAACATTTTTCATAAGATATTACTCGGGTAAGACATGGAGTAAGAGATAGGACAAACCTTGAAAATACCTGATTACTCGAGTGGCTACTCAGTGGCCATGTCTTTTCTTCATAAGTTATTCAAGTGAGCCCTCGAGTAAATTTCAAATAACTTGGCAAATTACTCAATTACTTCCTCGAGTAATTGCATCAAATTCTTGGCTACGAGTTTGCTTACCTGATTACTCGAGTAACCCCTTGAGAAATGCTTTAAATAACTCTACAGATTACTTGAGTGGTCGCTCGAGTAATGCCTTTTTCTCACCTGATTACTCGAGTGGCTACTTGAGCTAAGTGTTGCATTTCTTGGCTGAGAGCTATTGGAAGATTTTTGACTTGGTTACTCGAGTGGCTACTTGAGTGATGCATTTGCAAATGATGTTACTCGAGTGGCTACTCGAGTAATATTCCATATAACTTTGCAGATTACTCGAGTGGTCCCTCAAGTAACTTATTTCAAATTTTGGCAATGCTTCTCTGGATGAAATTCTCCGGGATTACTTGAGTGCTTACCCAAGTAACAGCTTCCCTTACTAAAGTAGTCACTCGAGTAAGCCATTACAACATGTCCTCATTACTCCAGTGATTACTTCAAGTAATGCTTTACCGCTTTGTTCAAATTCATTTGTTTGTTATCAAATCTTTTTATATCATTGATCCAATCTTTGTTATCATTAAAACATATGGGATCTAACATTATTGATAAATGTGTAGTAACAATTAACTAATAAGAAGATGAAATGAAACATTAAATAGAGAATGTAAATTAAGATATCGATAACAATAGCTACAGTCTCAACAAAATTATCAACATCAAAGTCATTCAAGTTGGGTGGTTTCATTGATAGCCAATTTTGTGCACATATGAGTACTTCAGCCATCTTTAAGGATAAAGAGCTCCTGAAAGCTTCTAATACTCTACCCCATACTAAAAGCTACTTCTAAAGAAACTGTGTAGACTTAGACAACTAACAAATCACGTGCCATCAAGCTTAACACTTTATACTTACAAGCATTACCTTTCCACCATGACAAGATGTCAAATTTTGAATCGTGATAACCAACCAATTCAGCTCGAAGGTATTCATTAACTTCTAAAAGTTTCTCTACATTACTCTCTGTATCTGCCTTCGCTAAAAACTTTTGGTATGTAGCATTAGCAGACAATAAGGCCACTTCAACTTCTAACTCTGGTAATAGCACATTATTCCCACCACCACCATTATCTCCTTGCTCCATTGATGGTTGAGATCCAGAAGTTTCACCAAGATGAACATTAGCTGAATAATGGTCATATAAACAATACAATACACCCATTATCTTCCTCATCATAGCTTCACACTTTCTTGGTTCTTGAAAAAGGTTAGCAAAAGCGACTTTGACATATGTCACTTTATATCTCAGGTCTAGTATCAAGGCCACAACCAATCATGGATTTATTTTCTCAGTTTCTCCTTAGTATTTGTTAAACTTGGATAGCATTCTTGTTGACATGTCATTCAAGAGAGAGTAGGAGCTACTTGCACTTGCATTAAGGCTTGTCTGAATTGCAACTATGTGCTAGAAATAGGTATTACTCGTAACATAGTTTGATCCATTAAACCTTAATGTCATGTTGCAGAATAACTTTAAGAAGCCAAGAAACTCCTTCGCAGTGCTCCAATCATATGCATTAGGAGGCAAAATTGTAGGTTATGTAGTCTTTCTTCCAGTTTATCCGATATATCGTCAACACGTTCAAGATAATCAATCAAGGTATAAGTATCATGATTGGACCCTATTTTAACTTTCTTCTTGAAGAATTCTTTGTAATCTTCATCCTCCTTTTCCATCCGAGTAAAGACTTTAACAAAATTTACAGCACTCTCAAGCATAAGGTATTTTGAATTCCACCTAATGACTACATAGAAATGAAAAACAATTGCATATCAATTATCAATACATAATCATATTTCATACCAAAGCTTATTCAAAATAATTATAAATAAATTACCTCGTAAGACAATCTAAGGTAAGTAGACTTTTTGATTCAATTCGCTCCCTTTCAGGTAGTACTATATGAAAAAGGCAAGTTTCACCCAAGAGGGGGTGAATTGGGTGATGTGATAAATTTTTCGATTGATGGGGTGATATAACTGTAGATAGAGTAGAGTTGAAAAGATTAGCACACAGAGAGTTATACTGGTTCAGCCCAAAACCCAAGCCTACGTCCAGTCCTCAGAGATCAAGACCTACTGAGATTTTCACTATACTTCCAAGATTCAATGGGCTCTCGGAACGCCACAAAACAAAAATTTTCCTTGAATGGACTACGAGCAGAAATATTCTAATACTTAGAAATTTCTCTTCCCCTTGCGACAAGTCTTGCGTGCATAAAAACAAACCTATGACCTTTCTCTCTTGCTTATGTATACAAGTCTTATGAGCAGCAACGTTTTCTCCTGCTTATACCTCTATAAATCTTACAATCAGCAACGTTCTCTACTGCTTGTACCTTGTAAGTTTTATGAGCAGAAAGTCCTACTAGGAATTCTCTTAACTGCTTCCCTCATAAGGATATGTACCCTCTCAAGGTCCCTGTACCTTGAGATCAAATGAAAATAGAATTTGAAGTGTATACAGACTCTCTCACAGAGCAAACATGATAAACACTAAAGTATAATATGAATACAGAGAAAATATGAATAACAAAGACTTGTGAATTTGCTTGTGTGAATTCTTGTTCTAAGTTCTTGTTCTAGATGGTCTCTGAAGCTCTGCATTTATAGTTAGTTGATTTTGCCCGTTAAATAATAATCATTGTGGAGTGGAGCATTTTACTGTGGAACAACATGCGTAAGTTTGAAATCTTTAAACAAGATATCATGGTAGGTATATGCTTGGTTGGTCGTAATAATTCTGTCTGTCGTTGTTTAACTTCCTCTATGCCTTTCTAATTTAAACGATCAAACTCCTGTTTCACACTTGTAATATATGTTAAATGATGTTAAATAATAACAACAAGTGATAATAGAATGAATAAATAATATTAAACCATGTTCGGATTTATAACCCCCTCTGTAATTATATCCAAAATACGCGATTAAAATGAAATAGAGACCAATAATAATCAATTAACATTTACTAACCCATCACATGACGGGGTTTCACAAATACCTTTTGAAATCATTTATAAACTTGGTCTCATATTCACATTTCGAACACAATTACTACACGAAGATAAATCACATTCATATAAATATCAGAGTGCACAATATAATCATCCCAGCAATCCTGGGTACATACCTTCGCTAAAGATACACAGGGCACAATTTCCCATTACAATTCTTCAAATGGGGATTACATAATCTCATCTAAAATTCATAACCCTATATTCAACCAAATCATATACAATCTTTACAACTCATTGATAACCAACTACCAACTCTCATCTCGAAGGAGTCATAGCTGCTCCCTCGACGAGCCACTTGCCCTGTCTAAATTGTTAGTAGGGGAGGGTGAGATTCGAGAGAATCTCAGTAGGGAAATGTTATCAATATGCAGGCAAGATAAGTGTTTAATGCATGACATGCTTGCATCACATAACTCATGCACACATACAATGACAAATCTATAAGCTCAATGCTTCGAACGATACACATATGGCCATAGCATATATTAAAACATAGCTTCAAATCATTCATACATGTTCCACATAATCAAGCAAAGCAATAACATGCATCAACACATTAATACAGTTATCAAAGCATGTAGGAGAGATAAGTTCCCTACCTTAACCCTTTTTGCCTCGAAACGTGTGCCTTAATCTACGTGCAAACAACTCGGGGCTTCATACTCGATCCTACAATGTCAAATGTACTATTTAGACACTTTCATAGTATTTTTGGGGGTTATATGAGGCTATATTGAAAATTTACTAAAATGCCCCCGGGGACCCGGCTCGGCCCACCGTACCCAATTTGACTGTATTTTTCCTGAAATTTTGACATTGGCTATTCTAACATATTTCTGCCCAAGGAATCCATTTCCAAACTTAAAATTATCAAATTCAATGTCAATTACAAAATTACCCTTGGTAGCCCCACTTTAAGGGTTTCGTGTTTTCGTAATTATACTTTTTCGGCCTTTTCCGAAAAAGTGCCCAACTGTGACCCCACCTAATTTTTGCTCCTAAACTCAATGGAATCATCAAATCATTGAAAATCCAACTCTAAGACCCATTTCTAGAGCTGGCCAAAATTCTTAAGTATTCCAGGGAAAATTGGGGTTTTTCAGTTTCAGCTCCATAAACGTGTTCCTTTTTACTCCTAATCACTTTATTGACTATTCTATTAGGTTACAACTACCATTTAGTACCAATTTGTGCAACATAACAGCCCCCCCCCACACACCCATTTTCCATTTTTGAAACCAATGACAATCCGGTAAAATTTCACAGATTAAATTGTCCACAGCAGCCAGAATAGTCAATACACAAAGTTTGGAAGTTACCTCAAGCTCCCACTAGCTTTTCTCAAAAGTGGCTGAAACCCTAGCCTTTATTAACCATGAAAATTGAGCTTCCAACACCTTAAAGAACATGAAAGAGAAGTTTGGGAGCAAGGTTATAAGCGTTAGGAGCTAGATCGTCGGAGAAATCGGCTTACCTTGTGAGATTTCTCCTCTTTCTCTCTCTAAGAGCTCTCAACTTTCTCTTACTAGTTTCAACTGGTTTAGCACGTCAGAAATGAGAGCTGAAGATGATGAGAAAATATTTAATTCCATGCTGATGTCATCTTTTATTTTGATGATGTCATAATTCCCATTTTCAGATTTTCTGGTAGATTTTCTACCCAAACTTTGAAAACTCATAACTAATTCTAGAAACATCGAAATGAGGTGATTCCAAAGCCAAATGAAAGGTATTTAAGTCCTATTTATATGAAAAATATGGTCTATTAGCCAAAATTACCACAAAATTCCCGAATTACATAAAACTCATCGCTGCCCCAAAACAGAGTTCAGTTTCCATCCCAACTTTTGGACAGTCATATCTCCTAGCTCACAAAACGAAATGGCACAAATTATATGTCCATTTTAAATCCTGGGATGTGAAATTGAAGACTGGAAAGTTTCAGAATTTTTAGACACCATTTGTTCATTCAAAATGTTCACACAATCTGACTGCCCAGAATAGAGTTTCACTGGACAGAATTTCAGATTTTGCATCTTTACTTCCAATGGTCCCATTTTCATACGAAACATCATTCCCACATAAATTTTCACAAGGAATCCATTGGAAACACTAAATAAATCAAATTCACATCACATTGACATGTTTTCACAACAATCTCAACATGTAAACACAATTCACATTTCAAAACATAACATTGCAACTTTTCCATTCCAAAGTTCCAAACCAATTTCAATGACATCAAAACACACTATGACACCATTTCCAACACAATACCCCATTCAATTATTCCCTTTATTCTAAGTCAATTTGGATGCTAATCCATAATTAAACTCAAATACAGGGTTTCGGGGCTGCTCACAACACACACGAATCACATTCGAGTGCCAAATCACATCATATTCTCCAAAAGGGTTATTTATCACTAACCACATCCACTTTTGGAGTCATTAACCCTTAATCACAATTTGGGATCTTGCTAAACTGGAGCTTAGCAATCCACTAATCTCAGGCTTATTCTCTAAGCTCAAGTTCAAAAGTCGGGGTATTACATATTGATCGCTGTAAGTTTGTTGCATTTGGGCTTTTGACAAAGTATCACTCGAGTGCACTTTGGTCTCACTCAAGTGCATCTTTATATTTACTCTTTTGCTTCTATTTTTGTGTTACACTTCCATGCGATTTTGAGAGAGTGCATTTTCACACTTGCGAGTGATGTGGGTCCTCACTCAAGTGTATCTAATCTTACTCGAGTACACATGTATCTTGTACTATAAACTCTTGTCTCTGGATAACACTCGTACTGATTTTTACAAAAGTGTGATTTCTCACTCGCAGGTGATATGGGGCCTCACTTGAGTACAATAATCCTTACTCGAGTGAATATTATATTCTTGTATAAGATACTCTTCTGCTTCAGCACTTGCATCAAGAACGGAGAGAGTTAGATTTCTCACTCGCAGGTGTTGAGGTATCACTTGGGTGCAAGTACTCTCCACTTGGGTATACTTGTTCTTCTATGCACTGGATGACTCTCGGGTAAACACTTTCTATACCTCACTCGCTTGGACTCTAGTGTAGTTTTCACTTAGAGTTTATCTTGCTCTTAGGTAAACATATCCTATGCCACTCTTGGTAGGACTCGGGTGAACTTGAGGTATCACTCGAGTAATGATTCTGTGCTTGAGTGCAATGATGATATCCTGTCTCTGACATTGCTCTCTGCCAAACACTTGCACGAGTGTGCCTTCATGCTCGAGTACAAATCATATCATCACTCGAGTGTTGTGTCCATCACTCGAGTTGTCCTAGTATTTTCAACTAGAGTCTACTTCTGTCAAACACTTTTAGTTCTAACACTTGCTTGTGCTCGAGTGTAAAAGTGCTTATTACTTGAGTGCTAGCCCTATCACTCAAGTGCATCAATTAAAATCACAACAATGACCTCTGAACTTTGTGAGATGCATTTAATGACATTTTTAACCATTGTAAAATATAAGTTTATTACCACAACACACAGTGATCTTTTATTATCATCAAAACTTGGAATTTAACACTCTAAACTTACACGTCCTTGACAGAGAAGATTTAACAAATTTTACTGCATGTCAGATAAGCTCAATGGACTTGTTCATCAATCCAATGTGAAGTCAAACACATGTAGTTGTTATTTTGTACAAATGTCCAAGAATCAGTTGTGAAGGACATATAGACTTTCGAAGCCTTGAAATATTTTTTTAAGATATCTGCTTGTTCGTGATATATGTTGCATCAATCTCTAGCAGCTATCCACCTTGATAGCATTTGAAATTTGAGTTGAAACTCTTGCAAAAGTTCTATAAAACCCTCTTTTCCACAATTTAGAAAGGCACATCATTCTTTATGATGTACTTAGCAACGACCTTTCTGCCTTGCTCTTGACTGAACAAGTGATGAGCTAATGTTTGATTTGTCATAGCTACGAACAAGCTTTAGCCTTTGCTTGATTTTTTAGGATTCCTTGGACACGTATCGAAATGTCTACATAATTGTTTAGTGCCATCATTTGAAGGATGACTTGTATAAGTTAATCCATAATAGTTGTACTTGGACCTATGTTTTCCTTTAGTTTCTACTAGTGGCAACCTTGTAAAATAGATCCAAATGTCATATGAGTCATTCCATTTTTTTCTAGGTCATGTTCCTTCTACTTTTCCCTCATTGTTGGTTTGACTCTCAACATGAGCAGTATCTTATGTTGTTCCTGCTGTTGTAAGTCCAGTTGCAGGTTCCTTGTCCACATTTTCTAATGCAATTGGTGGCTATGACAAGCTATTTGACCTTCTAAAACAAATCAACAACTTGAAGATAAAAACTTAATCAATATACACTCTAGCTAGAAAAGGGAAGGAAGGGAGTGAGTATCCAATAATCTGTCAAATCTAGTCCTAACAGAAAACTTAATGAATCAAACATACCAATGTCAAAGCATGAAACACCTGTCAAACTGAAACTATAATATTGATATGCTAATAGTATAGAAATCCAGAAGATCTTTGTTTGATAACCACAAGTCATGCAAAAAAAAAATTTGAAATGGAAAAAACAACATGATACATTGAAAGCAACTAATGCAACTTTTTGAGTATTCTGACAAATTCAAAAATCTATATATGTTAGATGGGAGCTTTATTAGTGCAGTATAACCCATTAGTTTCTAAAATGATAATCCCACCATAGGAGAAATCTGAATATAAATGTGAACATGAAGATGATAAATAATGATAACACATGAAATAAGAAATATGAAATTAAGAGTATATCATTCTAAATTTCTAATCAACGGTAAACTTGATGATGAAGAGGTGAGAAATCTGAATCATAAACAGAAATTCCAACAATTTCACACCTTTACCTAGTGCTAGGTGATCTATTGCAACTTGTAAGACCCAGGAGCTTGCGAGTCAACGGTCGGCAGTAGGCCTTGACCTTGAGGATGGTGAAGACTTAACTCAGGTGACAGGTCCACAGTCCACCATCGGCGTACTGCTAAGCCATTACAGCTGACTGACCAAGCCTGAGAGCCATGGGGTTTGGGGGGAGGATTCGACCAAGTGAGCACTGAGCAGTGAGGTGAGGTGAAGCTGCCATGAAGGACTGAAAGACGAAGGTGAGTTCGTGAGTAAGAATGAGATGACTGTGGCATGTGAGTGTGATGAGAGCTGAGTTGAGGCCTGAGGGTTGTATTAGCCTTTTAGGGGGTTAAAATATATGTATATGGGTTACGGGCAGGTACAGGTGCCCCGTGGGTGCACTCGTTACCTATCCCATCCTGTTTTATATAAACGGGTATGTGTAACCCGTACCCATTACCGGCCCACTTCTGGGAGGGCCTAAACGAGGAAAATTCTACTGGTTACAGGCGGCTAGGCTGGTTGCGGGTGTTTTGCTCATCCTTAGCCATGAGGACACTTTTGATAATGTTAAGTTACAGACTATTGTTTTCTAGTTTTTTTTATATTTTATTAAAATAATTTTTGGAAAAAAATTTTTACAAAAAATTTGCTTGTATGATTGTTTTTAAAATATTACTTTTAAAAATAAATATACTAAGATTGGAGTGTGAATCTTCAATGAGAACTCAAGTACTCAAATAGAGAGAAAGTCATTGAGAGGAGAAGAAAGGGTTTCCGAATTTTTCCAAAAAATGCCAAAAACAAAATCTAAAAATCATATTTTTTTTAAAACACCTAACTATAAAAAATTTACCAAACTAGTTTTTCTTTTGTTTTAAAAAACAAAAAACTATTTTTCAAGCAGGCAAATGAACTAGCTTATATATGTTGGATTTCTTGGCTCCTAAGTAGAAAGATATGGCTTTTAGTGAACTCATCGGGATACAAATGGCCATTAGACCAAAGGTTTCACAAAATACTCCCTCCGATCATTTATATAGGATATATTTGAACAGTTGATATTGGTCCTAAATATAAGATATAATTTTTATATTTGTCAATCTTTTCCTAATTTATCTCTATTGATGCTCCTTTAACAATAATCAAAAGAGAGAGAGAAGAGGAAAATTAAAGAAGATGATAAGGGTGTTTTAGAAAATACATGTCATTTTAACTAACTTCCTTAATCCAATCAAATTAAGTAAATGTGTCTATATTAAGGATCGGAGGGAGTAGCTAGATTTTATCATCCAAGCACCATAGCACCATATCGAGATCATTGGATGTCCTTGTAGGCCCTAAGCTCTACAAGGATGAGAAGCTTACACAATCAATGTTTACTATGATTTCCTTACAGGCTATCAACTTAATTTAGAATGAGCACTTTCAAAATCATCCCTCATTAATGAGATTTTTGTTCACAAAAAAACATCAAACTGAGATTTAAAACATCTAAAAATATAGAGAATATGTGATTTATCATGAATTTTTTTTGATACAATATTTATCGTGATATTGATGAGGCAACATGATGAAAAAATGGGTATACTTTATTTTTGCCCAAACACTTAAAAATTGATTAACTTGTAAATAATGTATTGATTCGATATTTTTGGCTTATAATTTATTTGTTTGAAGGTTTCTTCTACAAAGTGAGGTGGAGTACATCAAATTGATTTATTTTAAACATATGCTAGGATGCATAAAAGCTTTTCCACTTTGAGATATACACACACTTTGGACCAAATAATAATGGATCAATTTTAAAGTATTGTGCTATTTTTGGTAATAATTTTTTTATTTAATTAAAATTTTAATAATGATGATAATAATATGAGAAAATTGGTTAAAATTTGAAAATTTTATTGACACAAAAAATTAGATGCAACTCATCTTCAACATGTGCAACATATATTGAATTATGGGTAATTTATCTTCAATTATGTGTAAAAGCCCTCAAAATTACACACATGACACAACTGAAGAAAACTTTTTGCACCACTAAAGATGAATAGCACTAGAAGCATACATAAAGTGGATCTGGTTGCGATGGTGGACTAAGGAGCTTCGTCGCCTACTGTAAAGGGGAAAAAGAGAGGGATCTTATTTTGTGCTGTGTGAAATGAGATCAAGTGAGGCTGGTTGTTCTTTGGGAGGGTTGTCGTTGTCGACAAAGACGACAAAGGAGGATGAGAAGGAAACGATGGATCAAAGAAGGAAGAAGGTAAGGAAAGGGGATAAGGTTTTCTCTAGAGATGTTTTGCTTATACCGCATGTGGAAGAATTGATGGAGGAGGTAACTCTGAGGAATAGGTAGCTTATGTATAAGGAGTCACTTTTAAAGAATACGATGCTATCCTGGTGTGATTTGGATGAGGATAAGGAGAAAAACGAGGGTGAAGTATTGACTGGTTTTGATGATATGAAGGAACCTACAAAAGGGATTACGGTGGATTTCAGTAATCCTCTGTGTCTTGATTTCATACTCGACGATGCAGAGAATGAGAGATTGCTTGCCTTTTCAAAGGACATTGATTGTCAAATTGCTCAGTGCATCACCTAATTATGAATCCCTGTAGAAGAAAATTTATTCAGATATAGGAGAAAGCTAGACAAATTCATGTGTTAAACTTGCCAAATGATTTCTATTTAGTGAAATTCAAGAGCCAGGAGGATTATGATGTGGCATTGATTGGAGGACAGTGGGTAGTTGCTGACAATTATCTGAGTGTCATGCGGTGGAGAGTTGACTTCAATCAAAGAGAGGTGATTGATAGGGTTGTAGCATGGGTAAGATTGCTTGACCTTCCTGCTACTCGTTATGATAAGAAATTTTTGTTTAATCTAGCCAATGTAATTGACAAGGCTATTAAGGTGGAGATACCTACTGCTAAAAGGGGAGGGGAAAGTTTGCAAGGCTATTATTAAATTAGACTTGACTAAACCTTTGTTGCCGCTTTTAGCATTGAAGGGAAGGTTCAGTCCATTGAGTATGAATGCATGAGCTTGCTATGTCTGCATTATGAGAGGTGTGGGCATGTCAAGGAATAATGTGAGGAGGCTTTAAAAGTGCAGAGCAGTATGGATAAGGGTATTGCAATTGAGGGGGAAGTAGTGGTGGAAAGGAGTAAGAATGAGGAGGTAAATAGGCAGAAGAAAGAAAGCCCTTAGAAGGTGGTTCAAAGGCCTTAGTACCAATGTAGGAATAGTAGGGAGACTGCAAGTATGTGGATGGCTAACATGTTCAATGTGTTATCTAATAATACAACTATGCCTGTTAAGAGTTCTCATGTTTCTAGCATTACAAATAGATTGAGGGGTCATGGTAGAGGTGGGGATTATGAGAATTGCAAGGGGGAAGGTTGTACTAAGGATGTAGAGAATAAGGGAGCAAAATGTAGGGATAGGAGTCAGCCGAGGAGTATATTGTTTAAAAGGGATGGTCTTAATCATTGTGGCCATCCAGTTAAAGAGGAAAAAGAAATTGGATGTTATGGTTGATAGGAGCTCACAATGGTTGTATACGAAGAAGTATTATCGGAGCCATATGTTAAGAGTGAGGACTTGATGAGGAGTGAGGCCAGAAGATAGGTTGAATGTGCCTAACTTACTATTTTTAATGAAGATCATTGTCTAGAACTATCGTGGAGTAGCAGACAAGGGGTTTATTACTTCAATGAGGTATCTCTCTAATGATTTTAAGCTAGATTTGGTTGTGTTGTTGGAACTAAGAGTTGGTGGTAGGAAGGATGGAAGTGTGGTGAAGAGTTTGGGGTTCAAACACCATAAGATTGAGGAGGCTAGGTGGCTTTCTGGTGGGATTTGGGTATTGTGGAGCGATGATGCACTTGTACTAAAAATTGTTGAAAAGCATGAACAATTTGTTCATTATTGTTTTGGGGTGGGTCAAGATGAGTGGTATTTTATTGTTGTGTATGCTTGCCTTCAAGAGGAGGCGCGTGGGGAGTTGTAGAGGAGCCTTGATAAAATAGGAGGATAGATGGATGGAGATGGCTAGTTGTGGGAGATTTTAAGTGTGAGCAATGAGGGGGTTCGAGGGTGAATGTTCATAGATACAATGGTTTTAAGGGAAGGATTGAGGATTGGGGTTTAATTAATCTGGAGATGAATAGGCCTTAATTTACATGGAAGGGGCCAAAGTGGAGGGGGCACAAGAGATTATATAATAAGTTAGATAGGTGTTTGAGTAATGTGCAGTGGCAGGAGATGTCTCCTGATGTTTTAGCTCGAGCTGGTGCGCATGTGAGATCGGATCACCATCGTATACTGATTAATACTAAGCTAGAAAGGAGGTGTGAAATGAGCCAAAAAGTGAGTAAGGGCTCATGATTTCAAAAGTGAACGTAATGAACGTTAGACAACCACTTTTGGAGAATAAAGTGCGAATTATGACCCGAGTTAGCAGCAGAAAGTGCCCAAACCCTATATTTAAGCTTAATCATGGTGACAAAGCTTAAATTGAATTTAAAATGAAGGGAATGGTGCATGGTATGAGAAATGGGGTCAAATAATGTGTTAAGTGGTAATCCAGTTGAAATTGCCGTAGTTAGGCGTAAAATAGGAAGAAAAGAAATTTATTGGCCAATTAGCCAACAACCGAAGAGGAAACTAACTAATGGCTAAAAAATTAAGAGGTGTAATTAAATATTAGTGAGAATAATCCTATGGTTACATGCATGTGAGTGGAGTTATAAGATCATGACACATTGCACCTATGGCACCATTGGATTGAGTCAAAAAGTCCAAACAGTTAATCCTCTTTCCCTCTCTCTTTTTATTTCGGTTAAAAGGCATGGGAAGGTTGGAAAATCTGATTTCATCATATTTTCTCTCTATTCTCAAGTTCTCTCAATGTCATCCATGGAAGAAGGAGGAAAGAGAAAGAAGCAAAGGAGAAAAGTGAGATTTTGACCTAGTCGATGACCTTGAATGCTCAAAACCTCTTCTCTAATCTTGTTCCTCTAGATGAGAGCTTCATTTGTATGGTTTTATATTTTTAAGAGGAGGTATTTTGTGAATCCAAGAAATACTAGTGGTTGGAAAACCAAAGAGCAAGCTAGTGGAAGAGGAAGAGGTGAGTAAAAGCCATCTTTTGATATATATATATATATATATTGTGATGTTTGGTTGAGTATTGTGATTTCTGGAATTTTTCCTAATTTTTCTGTAATTAGGGTGTTAGATAGGTCATAGTATTTTGATTATTGTGTTGATGTCTTGTGGTGTTCATTGGATAAATGAACTTGATTGGAGTCTTAAATGTGAAGTTTGATGATTTTGAGGTTTTGTGTTGAATTGGTGTTCAAAATAGAACATGTTAAAGGAGTGAGAATTTGGTTATTTTGATGTTTCTATTGGATTCTATGCAAAAAATTGTGTGGGGAGTGGTCCTTGTTATGAATTTTGGACTTTTGGAAACATTAGTTGAAAACTGGATATTTTGGAAATTCAATTTTGTGAAAATGTTGTGCAAGGGTGCTTGTTTTCATGGTGTTTTGAATGAGTAAATGATGTCAAAAAGTTATGAAATCTGGCATTGTTGTAGTTGACTTTTCAAGCTTTAAAATGATATAAAGTTTGTGTCATTTCGATATGTGTACAAAAAGTTATGGTCGTTGGAAATCAGTCAAGAATCAGGCCAATTCTTGGTCACGGTGAGGCATCTTGGCCGCAACCAAAAAGTTTCTGTCTAGTTCTTGGCCGTGGCCCAAAACTCTTTGACCTTTTCTTGGCTGCGGCCCAAAAGTTTATGACCTTCCCTTGGCCGCGGCCAACCCCCAAAATCTGGCATTTTGAACTTTTAAAAGGTGGTTTCTAGTCTAGTTTTTCCTAACCCTTTAGGCTTTTGTTTAAGCTTCTAATAGTTACCTAAAGGTCTTAGATGATAACCAACCCTTAGTGTTTTGTAGTTGCTTGAAAAGTGGGAATAGTGAATAACTCATCGTCCTTGATTATGATTTATAAGACTTGATATTTGCCATAAGCGAGA
The DNA here is from genome assembly GCA_963242795.1 of Inga leiocalycina. Classification (NCBI taxonomy): domain Eukaryota; kingdom Viridiplantae; phylum Streptophyta; class Magnoliopsida; order Fabales; family Fabaceae; genus Inga; species Inga leiocalycina. The sequence goes on along the minus strand of OY725329.1, from coordinate 29,930,626 downwards.
GAAATCAGTGCGCATGCCTGAATGGAAAGAACATGGTAGTGACTCTTTCTCTTATATCATGCATAATACTTGTATGTTTGTGCTTATCATTGAATTGTGACGAATGTGAAAGCTACTGGGATTGTGAATACAGCGAAAGCTGTTGTGATGATAGTTATGCATCAATGTGGTAGCTGAATACAGCGAAAGATTTTGTGACAAAAGTCACACATCATTGTCATTATAGCGAAGGCTGTCATTTTGTGACGCAAGTCACGTATCAATATGGTAGCTGAATACAGTAAAAGCTATCGTTATTGTGTAAACAGTGAAAGTTGTTGTTATTGTGAATACAGCGAAAGCTGTCGTGAAGGCCATATGGTGGAACGGATGTGTATACAGCGAAAGCTATTGTTATTTTGAATACAGCCTGAGAGCTGTCGTTTATGTGACGAAAGTCATAAATGTGATTGCTGCTGTGGATGCTATTGTGTTGTCACTTTGTGATAATTGCTTACATGCTTTGTTTATTATCATATGAGTGAAAACGTTGCTACTAAGATTCCTTTGAATCTCCCTCTTTCCACTATTAACCTACAGCTAGGACAAGTGGATCAAAGGAGAAGCAGGTATATAAGGATGGCTAGAGTTTGTAGCTTGGAGATTAGTTTTATGTTGGTTATCACTTGTTGGGATGATTGTATATGTAATTGTTGACCGATGTAGTAGAATTGTGTAATTTTCTGTAATCCCCGGTATGGGAAACAGACAATGGGCATTTATGCCCTATAAACCCTTATAGTTAATGACTGAAACCAGAGTGTTCGTCGAGAATTTTGTTAAGAACTCTGATATTTACGAATGAAGCTGAAATGTACAGGCCAAATAGATTCAAAAAGTAGAATGAGACTGTATTTAACATATTGTTAAAAGTTTTGAAAAACCAACTTTATCATAGGACCAAATCCTATCTTAAAGTCGGGACCTTTCATGAGTTTTAAATTGTTCGTTGGTCTCTTGTTTAATTTATAACACATTTTTGAACCATATTATCGGCTGTAAAGGTAGGGGATTACAAGGTGCACTAAGTAAAGACCGTTTAAATTTGAGGCGGCTTGGTTAACCCATGAGAACTTCAAGTAATTCTTAGTAAATAACTTAGCCGGTTCTATGGAGACGCCAATGATTTATAGCAGGTGCAGGGGGATTTGAAGTGCTAGAATAAAAGGGTGTTTAGGAGGGTTGAGCAAAGGAAGAGGGAGTTGAGCCTAAAAATTGATGAGGTTCAAAGGAATTTATAGCTAGTAGAGGAAGATTATCTTATGGAATTGGAGAATAAATTGCAATATGAATTAAGAGAGTCATTAAGATAGGAAGAGTTTTTGTAGTACCAAAAATCAAGGGGGAAATGGATTTACTATAGGAATAAGAATATAAGATATTATCATCAGAAAACACTTGTAAGAAGAAGGAGAAATAAGGTGGTTGCGCTAAAGAGTGAAGATGGAATGTGGGTGTCAAATGAGAGGGACATAAGAAGTATGATTCAAAATTTTTATTAATACCTATTTCATGATTATTTATGTGACAGAGCTTGGCATATCACTAAGCAAAGATGGGGTGTTGTGTCAGATATAGAGATAGGGAGGGTGAGTAGACCATTGATTGTAAAGGGGATCTGAAAGGCATTCTTTTATATGGGACCATTTAAAGCGCCTATAAATGATGGGTACCAAACCTTGTTTTATCAAAAGAGTTGGGAAGTGGTTGGGGGAAGTTTATGCAAGTATCTGATGAAAGTGTGGCATTGTCTTGAGACGATTAAGGAGATAAATAGGACTCTCCTAGTTATGGTACAGAAGGTGGATAGCCCAAAAGTGGTTGCTCATTTTCCATTGATAGCATTATGTAATGTACTGTATAAGGGGATTATGAAAATTATTATGCAAGGGTTGAAAGGGTTAATGGATAAATTGGTGTCCCCATTCCAATCTAGCTTCATTCCAAGGCAGAGCATTCATGACAATATTGTCATTGCGAAGGAGGCAGCACAAATGATGAGTTGAATAAAGGGAAGAAAGGGTATCATAGCTATTAAAATAGACTTGAAAAAGGCACATGATTATATCAATTGGAACTTTATTGTTGATGTGTGTAATATCCCGATTTGTAATTAGGGCTGATAACTCTGATAATCATTGAGATTAGTGTAATTAAGCACTTTTGGGATTAATGTAATGTGAATCTTGTATGTATACATGTGGTGTATAAGATCAAGGGTTGTGATTCCTTGACCGTGGGTCGGAATCCTACGTTTTGTGACTTGGTGAGCTCATGGAGGGAATTGTGTAGATGATGACATGTGTCATTGGGGGAGCCATTGGATATGGCACTAGAGGACAAAACCTCACTTTTCTCTCATTTTCTCTCTCCTATTCGGCTAGTATGGGCAAGGAAAGAGGAGGAAGTGTTCACCATCATCATCATCCTACCATCCCTCATTTCTCTCTCTATTTTCGCTGGATTCAGGCAAGAAGAGGAAGAAGAAAAGCTTGATCTTGGTAAGTTGTGATTCTCCTTTGCTCCAATCCTCTTCTCTAATATTGTTCATCTCAATGAGAGCTTTATGGTGGTGGTTGTAGAATCTTGAGAAGTGGTGATTTGTGTGTGAGACGAAATTGAAAGATTGGAGAAACAAGATTCTGGATTGAGCAAAGGGCAGAGGTAGGCATTTAGAGCATTTGGATATATTGTTTATGAGTTTTGGCTAGGTTTGGTAAAATCTGGAATTTTGCCCTAAATATGCCTATTTTTGGAGATATGAAGTTCATTGTGATTTATGATTGGAAATGATGTATTATGGAGTTATTTGAGTATTGAATATGATCTGGAATGTTGGAATGAGTTTGGATGAAATTTGGATAATGTGTATCTTAGAGACCTTAGTGTTTGATTGTGGTTAAAATGGTTTTTGGGGTGTTTTTGGTATTGCCATTGTGTTCCCTAGTTGGTGCTTAGAGTGTGAGAGCATTGGGAAGAGTTTGGGAACCATTTGGAAGTGGATTTGACCATCTGGTGTTTCTGGTTTTTGGCTGCGTTTTGGGTCTCTGATACACATCACTCGAGCTGAGGAAGAACGTACTCGAGTGATGCGCAAGTTTTTCCCTTTGTGCTTCGGGTGCACCTGGGTTTTCTATGAGTTCTGCTCGAGCACAACGCTTTGTGCTCGAGTGAGCGAAGAACCTGCTCGAGTGAGCTTGGTCTGCTCGAAGTGAGGGTGTGAGTCCAGAGTGAAGGGTGTGCTTTCGGGTCTTCACTCGCGAGTAAGGTGCGCGGGTGTGCCTTCTCACTCGCGGGTGAGAGGTGTGTGCTCGAGCACAAATGGCTGTGCTCGAGTGATCCTGTTCTTGGAGAGCTTTGTGTGCTCTCGGGTCCTCACTTCCTGGATTTCTCTCGCGGGTGCTCGAGTGAGGCATTTGGCCTTGTGCTCGAGTGAGGATTTGTGCTCGAGTGAGCCAGTTCCTGCAAGCGTCTTTGTGCTCTCGGGTGCTCACTCGCAGTCTCACTCGCACTTGTGCTCGAGTGATGTCCGTACTTGTGCTCGAGTGAGAGCATCTGTGCTCGAGTGAGATGACCAAAAATCTGTGTTTTGCCTTCGAGCAAGGGGTCTTTTGGGTAGCTTCTTCCAACCCTTTAGGCATATGTTTAGGCTTCTTTTAGTTACCTAAAGAGTCCTAAATGATAACCAACTTAGAGTATTATTGAAGTATATACATGGAAAAGAGATTTGATTGGTTGTCCCTAATTGATATAGGATTTGATATCTGTCGCCCTCGTGAGGCCACGGTGCCGGAGCCAGTCAGGAAAGATACAGGTAGTGACTCTATCTTTATACCTTATGTGATATATGATATGCATACTATGTCATTGCTTTGAAATGGATTTCGTATGCTGCAAGTTTTGTGAAAACTTTGTGTGGAAGCACCGCTATACCAATAGTCCCTGAGTCGCTAACAACGGTTCGGGTGAAGGTCGTATGCCTTCCCGGCGGTAAAAGGGGATGAGGTTAGGGTGTCATATATATGTTATGTGATATTGTGGAAGCACCGCGAAACCAATAGTCCCTGAGTCGCTAATAACGGTTCGGGTAAGAGTTGTATGCCTTCCCGACGGTAAAAGGGGATGAGGTTAGGGTGTGATATTTGTGAAGGCCGACGGGCCATTTGTGAAAGCCGAAAGGCTATACGTGAGCCGTGTGGCTATTTGTATGCACTGCCACGCCAATAGTCCCTGAGTCGCTAATAACGGTTCGGGTGAAGGTCGTATGCCTTCCCGGCGGTAAAAGGGGATGAGGGTGGAGTGAATTTGTGTTGCTGCTGATATGAGATGATGTGTTTACATATTATGTGATTGCATGTGGTATGAAATAGTAGTTACTACGGGGATTCTTTAGAATCTCACCCTCCCAAATGATTAATCTTTTCAGACAGGGCGAGTGGTTCGAAAGGGAAGCGGACGACCAGGAGTAGTTAGGCTTACTCCGAGATCTAAGTGGTAGTTGGTTATCATATTTTTGGATTGGGATTGCAATTTGTACATGTTATGTAAATGACTATTTTGGACATGTAATCCCCATTTTGGGAACTTGTAAACCCAAGTTATATATTTAAGTAACCCGGGGTTTGCCGGGATTTTGGTTTCCGCACTTTGATATTTTTGATGTACTCTGATTTCTCTGATAATTATATCCACACGTGAATGCGAGACCACGAATATATATATGTTTTGAAATGGTTTTAAAATACCCCATCTCTTGGATGTGGGACTGTAAATTGTGATTTCATATTATTGGTCTCTATTTCACTTAAATTTCGTAATCCGGATGTAATTACGGCGAGGATGTTACAATGTGCTTAATGAAATTGACTTTCCAGATCATATTATTCACTTAATTAAATATTATCACAATGGATATGTCGATTTTGTGGAATGACGACAAGGGTGAAGTGTTTAGTCCCTCTAGGGGTGTGAGGTCAGGGGATCTGATATCCCCTTGCTTGTTTGTGCTTAGAATGGAAAAAGTTGTCCCATTTAATAGCAGATGGAATTCATAGCAAGAAGTGGAATCCTCTTAGAGTTAGGAGGAGAGGTGTAGCCATATCTCATCTAATGTTTAAGGAAGACTTATTATTTTAAGAGGCAAATATGAGGCAGTCATGTAGTCTAATAGATTGTTTGGATGTGTTTGAGAGGATGTCGAGCCAAAGAGTCAATAAGCAAAAGACAAGCATTTTCTTTTCTTAGAATGTAGATCATAAAAAGCAAGAAGAGCTATGAAATGCTTATGGTTTTCAAAAGATGGAAGAGTTGGGAAGATATTTGGGAGCTTATATAACAAATGGGAGAGCTAGTAGGAATAAATTTTAGTATATTATCAATAAAGTGCAAGGGAAATTATGCTAGTAGAAGAAACAATGCTTATCGTTAACTAGAAGGTTGACACTGGTTCAATCTGTAACCTCTCAGCTAGCCATTTTTTTTATGCAACATGTAGAGCTGTCAGCTGGTGTTTGCAGAGAGATAGAAAAGTTACAAAGGGACTTTATATGTGGGTCAAATGAAGAGAAGAGAAAGCTACATGCTTTAAGTTAGGATACTTTGTGTCTGCCTCGAGAGCAAGGGGGCATGGTGTTAGGAGGATAGAGAATATGAACAAGGCATTGCTAGGCAACCTAGCTTGGAATGTTCTTATTAAGCTTGAAAGCTTATGTTCAGTTATTTTTGTTAGATCTCAATGTTTTGATGATAACAAATCTTGTTAGTAATGTTTTGTATGAGATCTTAATTATACACTGCAAAGGTAAGGAAAAGAAAGAAGTTGATATGTGAATAACTCACTTGGGGTGTTTCAAAATCACTTGAAGTGATTGCCAAATTTTACAGATCACTCAAGTGCTATGGGATATTACTTGAGTGAATACTTAGATTGGGCAGTGCACTTTTAGTGAATTTTCAATGCACTTGAGTGATATGTTGAAAGTTGATAGATTACTTCAAGTGATATCAGATTACTTGAAGTGAATTACCTGCACACTCGAGTGAATACCAAAATCACTTGAAGTGAACTCATATTGTACTTGAGTGAACACCAGAATCACTTGAAGTGATTTCCAAAAATGTCATATCACTTCCAGTGAATACACATCACACTCGAGTGAATATCAGAATCACTTAAAGTGATGACGGATTACTTCCAGTGATTGACAGAATCACTTGAAGTGATTTCCAAAATATCATATCACTTCAAGTAAATCCTTTATGCATTAGAGTGATGTTACAAAATTGATAGATCACTTCCAATAAAGTGATAATTCACTCGAGTGAAGTTTAAAATCAATTTGACAAATTAATTATAGTATTAACCTTTTTTCTTCGACTGTGTTATAGTAGATATGCAACGGATCAAAATTCAAAGTCTTCATCAACAACGATGGATCATTTGCAACAGTAAATAACGGCGGAATGATCTGTCAACGAAATAATCATTATGGAAGGGGAAAATGTTTGAAATGCTCACAATGGCTCTAAAATATCTTCTATATAATACTGAAGCATTCAAGTGATAACAACAATGAATGACAATGAACAATCATATTATGAAAAACATTTTCTTGCGTTGTTCCTCACTCTTTACATACTCTATACTTTAGTGATTCTATATTTACTCTGTAAGAGAGATTTTCATTACAAACTCAATATTTGTATTGAGACAACTTAAGGTTATGGAACCTTAAGTTGGGGATTGGTTTACATCGTGTAAGAGGGAACGAGAGTCCAGTAAAAGAACTTGTTATGTACTAAGGTGCCAAGAACCCACTGAATCTTGAAAGATATAGTGAAACTCTCAGAAACACTCTGAGGACTGGAGGTTGTTAGATCTCTCATGTTTTGATGATAACAAAGGATGGTATAGATTTGATAAACAAATAAGTTTGAACAAAGTAATAACAGGGCAAAATCATCACTTGAAGTAAGCTTTGGAGTAATGAAGAAAGACCAAGAGAAAAAGCTGAGAAACTTCATCAGTGGCAAGTTTTCTAAAGGGTTACTCGAGTAATGAGACAAAAACTTGAAGTAACCAGGTCAACCTTCAAGTAACCAGCCAACGTTACTCGAGTAAGAAGGTAAATCACTGGCAGTTGCTCTCGGCCTGCCAACGTTACTCGAGTAACTACTCAAGTAACCAGGTAAAACACTGGCAGTTGCTCTCGACCTGCCAACGTTACTTGAATAAGTACTCGAGTAACCATGTCAAAGACTTCTAGTTACTCTCGGCATTTTCAACCCTGCCAATGATACTCGAGTCTGTACTCGAGTTACTCTGTTCAAGAAATGTGTTGCTCTAGGCATTCTTAACCCTGCCAATGTTACTCGAGGAGCTATTCGAGTAACTCACTGTGGTAAGCAAAACCTGAAGGTATTACTCGAATAACATAAAATGCTTTTCTCACACTTCACTTCAAGTCACTACTCAAGTATGCAGAGTTATTTAGAAGAAAAACTTCAAGTCACTACTTGAGTATGCAGAGTTAGTTGGAAGAGAACTACAAGTCACTACCCGAGTAAGCTATGCAGAAAATTTATGTTTACTCGAGTAAGGACTCGAGTAACAAGGTAATCAAACTTGAAGTGCTCTCGGCCTTGAAATCCTACCAACATTATTGGGGTAAAGCATCGAGTAACCTAAAGTTTATTTGAAAGATTACTCAAGTTGCTACTCGAGTAACCTATGAAGAAAAGGGTTCCATACTCGAATAAGTACCCGAGTAAACAGGTATTTCCAAAGGTTTGAAATTTTGTTTACTTCATGCATACCTGAGTAATGTTATGTTTGTTTATTGACTTGTAGTTTATCAAAGTTTTCCCGATGATACTCGAGTATGTACTCGAGTAAACTTAAATGAATACTCGAGTATGCAAGTTCAGAATTTGAGAAATTATTCCAATGTTCTTTGAATTATTTCCTATGTGATTAACCTTTCATTGTTTTAGTATTCTTAGCATATCCACAGATAAACAATGAAGAGATCTTACCAAATAAGGAAAGTCAAATGCAACGTTTAAATGCCACCTACCGCCACCTACCACAAACGGATATTTTTCAAATACTGGAAAAGTCAACAGTGGCTGCGTACACTCTAACGGACGAGAAGAAAATGTTCCAACGGTCACTACCAACACATTTATATATATGGGAACATCCAAACAAAAAAAAAGGAACAAGAACACACACACGAACGCATTATTAAGTTCATTACTCTGTTTTACATTATACTTGTAATTCTATGCTTCAGTGATTCTTATTCACTCTGTGAGAGAGATATTTCATTCAAACTCAATATTTGTTATTGAGGTAACTTAAGATTGTGGAACCTTGAGTTGGGATTGGATTACAACTTGTAAGGGGAGCGAGTGTCCAGGCGAAGGAACTTGCTTGTACTGAGGTGCCAAGAACCCACTGAATCTTGGAAGTTATAGTGAAACTCTCATAAAAGCTCTAAGGACTGGACATAGGTCAAAGTGGTTGTGGCCGAACCAGTATAACTCCCGGTGTACACTTCGGTGATATTTCTCCTTACTCTTTACTGCTTTATATTCACCGTTAAGGTTTATATTTGCAACGCAAAATTTAGTACCACCCAATTCACCCCCCCCCTCTTGGGTGAAACGCTTGCTCTAACATTGGTCAGTCAAAGTGGTTGTGGCTGAACCAGTATAACTCCCTATGTACACTTAAGTAATATCACTCTTAGCTCTTAGCTATTTTAAATTCTGTCAAGTTTTATTTACGGTATGAAAATTCTATAATCAATCAATTCACCCCCTCTTTTGGGTGAAACGGTTGCACTAATAATTTTAAAAGAGAAAGGCATAATTGCATAAGGAATGTATTGTAAAGAGTAGTGTTTCGCGTGTATGGAGGAATTTGACTCATGTTTGTCTAAATATTGTTGACCAAGTGGTGTGGGAATGCAGAGATGGTGCAAAGGCAGAGTTTTAGAACGATATCTGGCTTGATGATAATGCTTGTTTCCTTGACAAAGCAGTAATCACCCCAAATGAGTAGCTTGAGAAGTGTCAAGTTAAAGATATGACTAATGACAAGGGTGAGTAGGAATTTGTATTCTTGAAAGACTATTTGGCTGAGAAGGAGCTTTTAAAGGTAAGAGCTACTCCAACGCCATGTAATATCCTGAACTGTAATTAAGGGCTAATGACTTTAAAAATGATGTAATTATTAATAAATAAACACTTTTGAAGTATATGATGAGCATTGTGATATAAGGATGTGCTTGGTGATGATTTAGTAAGCATTGTGATAAACAAGGGCAAAATGATAATGTTACCGATCAATTGGTCAGTTACTAAAGAGGAGACTCATAGGTAACTTGAGACCAATGTTAGGATTTGTTAGCAATGGGGTGGAATCCTATGTATAAGAATTCATGTGTGGTCATAGTGAGAAAGCAAGATCACGACATGTGGCAAGATATGGACCATTGGATCAAAAGTCAAATTTTCAACATATTTTCTCTTCCCTCTCCCTCCAAAGTCGGTTTTGATCATGGAAAAAAGGGGAAATTCATATCATCATTATTAGTTCTTCATTTCTCTCTCCTTATCCTCTATTTTCACACAAGAGAAGGAAGAAAGAGAAAATCAAAGGTGAGATTTTGATATCTTTGTTGGCTTCTAATGCTCTAGACCTCTTCATTAATGTTGTTCACCTTGATAAGAGATTCATCTTGATGGTTTTAGATTTTTGAAAGAAGGTGTTTTAGAGCTTGAACAAGTTTGAAAGCTAGAGAATCAAGAAGCTAGTCTTTGGAAGTTGAAGAGGTGAGCATTTATAGTATTTGGTATATTTGTTATGATTTTTGGTTAAGTTTTGTAAATTCTGGAATTTTGCCCTGAATATGGTATCAATTTGGAATATAGGAATTGGATAGAGTCTTATGGTTAAACTGGTAGCCTATTGTGTCTTTGAGTTACTAGGATTGGTTTGGAAATGGGAAGTGGAAGTTTTGATGATTGAGTGTTTTGGGTGTAATGTAGAGACCCAAGAGCAAAATTGTTGTTAGGATGTGATTCTGAGTATTTTAAGGTTACCAATAGGTTCCTTATGGAATTTTAGGTGAGAATGAGCGTTGGTATAAGTTTTGAAACCATTGGGATCAATTTTGGCAAATATGGGAAGTTATATCAGCTGCTACGTTTTTGGCTTCTGATAAGCCTACTCGAGTGAGGAGGGGTCTCACTCGAGTGCAGCAGTAGATTTACCATTTCCTTCCTCATTTCAGTGGTGTTCTCGGGTAGGATGCAAGAGTACACTTCCTCGCCTGCGAGTGATATGGTTTATCATTCGAGTGATCATGGTTTCACTCGAGTGTAGAGGTATGTTCATTTTGAGATTTGCTCTTGGGCAAACACTCACGGGCCAAGTTCCAAGGGTGTGTCTTGACACTCGCAAGTGCTATGTCCTCACTCGAGTGCCAAGGGTAGTACTCGAGTGAGTTTCCTCCCCCAAGTTTGCTATGCTCTCGGGCAAACACTTCCTGTGCTTCACTTTCTATGACTCGAGTGATTTTGGGGTCATCACTCGAGTGCAGTGAGCACTTTCTGGCTATTGGTGTTGCTCTCTGCCAAATACTCACAAGTGAGAACCATTCTCACTCGAGTGCAAGTCTTTTATCACTCGAGTAAGGCCATCTTCACTCGAGTGAGTCAGCTCAAAACTAGTGTTTTCTTCTGAAAAATGGATCTTTGGGGTAGTTTTTCCTAACTCTTTAGGCATATGTCTAGGCTTTTAAGAGCCACCTAAAGAGTTCTAATGATAACTAACTCTAAATGGTTTGAAAGTAAGTAATTGGAATAGAGTTTTAAGGCATTGGTTATAGGATTTGACATTTTCTAGACCCGTGAGCCCACTGTGCCGAGGAACGTCAGGAAGGAATAAGGTAGTGACTTTTTCTCTTATGCTATGTGTAAAGCATTGTATGTATGTTTGGCATAGTGATTACAGTGTAAGCTGTTGCATTGAAATCGCAACGAGAGCTGACGTATAGTGTAACACCCCAAATTTCAATTAAGGGCTAATGAAAATTATTGAGGATAATTATCGAATTAAAGTGGAATAATTATGTGTTTTGGTGGCAATATTAATTAATATGCCATAATCAGTGAGAAATTGAAAGAATGGCCATAAGTTAGTGATTAATGGAGAAATTAATTACTAACTCAGGAGAAATGAGATATGTAACTAAATGGCTAATGGAGGGATTAAAGTAACTAATTTAGTTACTTACTTTTATGAGAGCCAATGAGGTGGAGACATGTGGCAAGTGGTTAGGATGAGATAGGGTGTTGGAAAAGTCAAATGGCCTTATTTTACTGTTTTCTCTCCCTTTCCCTCTCTCTTATGCGAATTGACATTGGCATGGGGGGCAGAAATTCTGCACCTCACCCTCATCTTCATCATCACACACTTTCTTTCTCTCTCTCTCTCTCTCTCTCTCTCTCTCTTCTTAAGCTCTTGTACACCATTTTTGAAGGAGGAAGGATGAAGGAAAGCTTGAGATTAAGGTGAGTAAATGACCTCAAATACTCAAACTCTCTTCTATAAAGTTGTTCCTTGGGTTGAGAGCTTTACTTTCATGGTTTTAGATTTTCCATTGGTGGTGTTTGGTGGCCACAAGGAAATTTAGAAGTTGGAGAACCAAGGAACTTCTTTGGGAAAGTTGTTGAAGTGAGTGAAAGCTTCATTTTCATATATGTTTTGTGGCCATTGGTTAGGCCTTGAATTTCTAGAATTTTAGCCCTAATTTTCGTGGTTTAGGGTCTTGGGGAGTATAATATGTTGTTGTCATGAAAATGGTGCCTTGTTTGGTGTTTTAAATTAATAGAATTGAATTGAAGTCTAAATGTACAGTTTGGCATCTTTGTGTTGGTTGTGTATTAGACAAAAACAGGGCATCTCAATGGGTTGTGATTTTGGTTATTTTGAGGTTACCATTGTGTTCCTTGTGAAAATTTATTTGGGAATAGGCTTGATTGTTAATTTTGGGGCCATTGGACACTTTGGTAGAAAGTTGGAAAATCTGTCTTGTGTGAACTCTGTCTGAGCAGTCAGTTTGCACGAACTTTTTGAATGACTAAATGATGTTGGAAAATTCTGAAACTTTTCAGTTTTAAAGTTCACATCCCAAGCTTCAAAATGGACATATATTTTGTGTCATTTAGTTTAGTATTCTGGGAGATATGATTGTCCAAAGTTTGGGATGGAAACAGAACTATGTTTTGGAGTAGTGTTGAGTTTTGGGTGATTCTGTATTTGTGTGATGATTTGAAGTAATGAGCCATATTTTTCCTAGAAATAAGACTTAAATACCTTTCATTTGGCTTTGAAATCACCTTGTTTCGATTTTTCTAGATTTAGTTATGAATTTTAGAAGTTCAGTCAAGAATCAGGGAATTTATTGGCCGCGGCCCAAACCTTTCTGACCTGATTCTGGCCGCAACCCATGGGTGGCTAGCCGCGGCCAATGACCTTTTGACCATATTTTGGCCGCGGCCCAAGGAAGGGCTGGCACCGGCCAACTCCTGTATTCAAGGACTTTGAGTTTTTGAAAAGAGATCTCTAACCTATTGTTTCCCAACCTTTTAGGGCTTTTATTAGAGGTATTTGTGGCCTCTTAAGGGTCAGTTGTGATAACCAAATTTAAGTGTTATGAAGTAAATTAAGTCTTGGAATTGAGTATAATTCTTCGTCCTTAATTATGATTCTAGGATTTGACATTTGCTCTACTCGGGAGAGACCGGCACTAGGAAACACCCGGAAGGACCAAGGTAGTGAATCTTCTCTCATGTTGTGTATGATGTTTTGGTATGCATAACTTATCATTGAACTTTGTGAACTGTGTGTCATGGTCCATTACGACGTGAGCACTTCAACGTGAGCCGTATAGGGATTGACGCTGGTCATCTCTAGGTCGGCCGTTGAACTGCCGTCGTAATCGACATGGATCTTTGTGAATCCAGCTGTGGGCTGTGTATATCTTGCAGTGTGGCATGCATTATGAAATGCTTTATATGAATCCCATCTGTGGTGAAATATATTGTGTGGATTGTTGTGATGCAATGCAGCGTGAGCAATTCAGTGTGAACAATCGTAAGGGATGACATGTGTCATACTAACCATTGCCGTTGTAACTGCCGTTGTAGTTGCTTTGTGTGGATAATGATTTGATTTCATGCCTTATTGTTGTACATACTATGATTGATTTGACATTACGGGGATTCCTTTAGAATCTCACTCTCCCAAAAACCATGTTTTAGACAGGGCAGAAGGATCAAAGGGAAAGCGGGCGACGAAGAGCAGATAGAGCTCCGGTTTAGAAGTATATTTTGGGTTATTGGTTATCATGTATATCATTTGGATGGTTTTGGGAAACAATTGTGTATATTGGGATTGGTGGCATAGTTTTGTGTAATCCCCAAGTTAAGGGTAATGAATTTTGGGCTTTGTGCCTTTGTAAAACCCTTATTAATGAATGGAACCCGAAAGTGTCGGGAATTTGCATTATACTCTGATATTTGTGAATGAAATCAACCTGTACAAGCCATTCAGTATTGAAATGTGAATATGAGACCATCATGAACAGGTTTTGTAAAAGTTTTTGTAAGTCATAATTTTGGGAAGTTTGATTTTGTTTAAGTCCCAAAATCATCTAAGGTCTCTAATTCTATATCAATAACGTGTTTATGAACTAAATCTCGGCCTATAGTGGAAGGGAGTTACACATAGTGTTTACAACCATAAGTGCTGTCGTATATGGCGTAAGCCATATACATTGTGATGCTGCTAAACATGATTATATATGATATGTATTTATACACTATATGAGTGATTTGTTACTAATGAAATTCTCTTGAATCTCATTCTTTCCATTGACTAACATTTCAGACAGGGCAAGTGGCTCCAAGGAGAAACAAACCATCAGGAGCAGCTAGGACTTAGTAGAGATGTATAGTTTGAACCGTTGGTTATCACTTTTGGACGGGATTACTGTATATTCTTTTTTAGATGTAAATAATATTGTGAATATGGTTGTGTAATCCCCTATTTAGGAAGCTTTAAATCCTTTAGTATATAAATGAAACACAGGGGTTGCCGGGGATTTTTGCTGTACACTCTGATATCTATAAATGTGATATTACTGCACAGGTAATTATATTCGATATTTGAATGTGAGACCAGGATAGGGAAAAGTTTTGAAAGAATTTGTGAAAACCCTCCCATAAGGAAGGGATTGTAAATGACTTTTGATGATTATTGGTCTCTATTTCATTTTAATTATGAATTTTGAATTATAATTATAGTTTTTAAGGTAAGGGGTTACATGCCATGTACTAGAAAAGGGGCTAATATGATGCATTGGAAAGGGTCTTCTTCCTCTAGCTATTGTGTAGCAGATACGTATTGACAAATGGAAGGAAGAAAGCATCATGTGGTTGAGGGCTTGTGGAAGAAGGTTTGGCGATGGAAAGGGCCAAGAAAAATGTAAATTCTATTATGAATAGGTATGAATGACCGGTTATTGACAGGTTACAGAAGATCAAAGCTTATGGGATCTTCATTACTGTGCAGAAGGCGCCAGAGGGGTGAGGAGGATATACTACATGCATTGCGAGACTACAAAATGGAAAAGGATGTGTGGATGGCAGTATGAGGTGATTGAGTGAGTGGTAATTTCTTCTATGCAGATTACTAAAAATGGTTTGAGGGAAATCTATCAAGCTGTGAGAAGTAAGCAAGAATTTTTGCTGTCACTTGTTGGTGGTAGTGGCATTAGAGGAACAAATGTTTGTTTGAGGAGGGGTTTCTAATGCCTCACTTTCTTGAACGAATTACTAGTAAGTATAATTGGGAAATCGAATCATTTGTATGCTAGGGGGTCACTAGGTGTAAAGAGGGTGACTATTAACGTTAAATGGAAAAAGACACTTGAGGGGGTGGTTAAAACTCAACTTTGATGGGGCAGCTAAAGGGGTTTGTAATTTAGCAAGCTGTGGTAGAGGGTTTAATGGTATGAAGAATTTAGGACGATGTAGTGTGTATACAGTTGACATGTAGGGGGGTTGTGAGGTTTACAGATACAAAGGATATGGGGGTGAAGAAATTGATAACTGAAGGTGACTTAAGAGCTATGCTATCAGCTCTGGAAAATATGAATGCTAGTGGTAAAGCTGAAGGTTCTCTACAGATGATGCTCGCGGATGTTATATGCACATATTGGCGGCTAATGCTTTCACATACTCACAGGGAGGACAACAAGGTTGCAAATTGACTAGCAAACGAGAGCCTCTTGCGATTTTAATTTGTTAACAATTTTGTAATGTCCCATGTGGAACACAAACCTTGTTGCTTTATGATTCCTTAATGCCCCGTTTGATACAGTGGAAGAGATTTTGATGGAAGTGGAAGTGGGGATAAAAGTGTGTTTGATATGGCTATGGAAGTATGATATAAGTTTTAATTAATACATTCATTTAAAATATGAAATGACCAATTTACCCCTATGGAAAAAATCTAACCTCCTCCCAAATCAGTTCCAACCACCATCAATCTCCACAAAACTGGCGATGGCAACCATCATAGAAATCGCCGGTAGCCATAGAAGAAGAGGATAATAGAAATCATTGGTGTCATAGAAAAAATCTCCCCCACTTTTACCCAATCTTAACCACCACACCACCACCTTCAGAGAAACTGAAGCGACAGAGAAATTGAAGCAACAAAGAAATCGAACCAATTCTTAAGAATGAGAGAAATCGAAGCAACAGAGACAAAGCTAGAAATCAGAACCAATCGACCAAACCAAAGGCCTAATCATTTCACCAGATCTCGGTCACACCTTTACTCGATCTCCGTCTTCACCATCATTGCTAGGGGAAGCAATTCATCATTGTTTCCATCACCTCCTCCTCTCAAATCTAAAGTTGATGGCCTCTTCACCAGTGTTTCTCCATCGTCATGTCTACTCCATTGCCGTCGTTTGCCTTGGTCGTTGCTCTTCAATCATACCAAACAAATAAATACTGGGTTTCACTTCCACTTCCCACCCTCCCACTTCGATGCTCCCAAACGGGGCATAAGGGTTTCCTTTGCAAGAGAAGTTCTGAGTTAAATAAGAAGTGATGGGGGTTATCCCCATTTTACACACACAAAAAAAAAAAAAAAAAGATGAGTAGCACCTGTTCAAATTCAGTTCCCTTTAATAAATAAAATTTTCAAAACAGGTAACTTTAACCAATTTCCTCTAAATTCTTATTACCAATATCAGTTATATAATTTCGATCTAAAAATATCAGTTATATAGTCACTGTAAAATACATTTATCTCGTAATAGTTTATATTGATACTGGAGGATTATTATATTTATATTACTATAACATCCTTCTTATGTATATCCAGATTCAAGACTAAATAAAGCAAAGAAGCCTCAAAACTTTTATTATAGATTATGTGACGTTGGATTTAAGAAATCTGAAGGTAGAAGTTATTGTTTCAAATGATGTAATAAGGCATTTTAAATTTTAAATTCGTCACATCGCCAACTAAATTTAAGAGGCTATAATTATTGTCGTAAAATAAAACTAATGAGGAACCATATAGGGTTTATTTTCAGCCAAAAAAACAAAACATTTCTTGATTATCAATAGCGACTTTAACTATTTTCTACGGAAAATTTTGACTTCATTTTATACTTTAAGTACTTGCTATCTAGATCATGCGGATAATTTTGTTTATAAAATATTGTTCAGATTTAGTGAGACTCGAATTATTTAAATTTGTAAAGTTGTGAATATCCGAAGAAGTCAATTCAATTTGTTCAAAAAAAAGAAGTCAATTTCGTCACCTATGATTAATAATAATAGAAATGATAGGATCAAGTTTTTGACATAGACAACAAGGTCATTTAATCATCAGTTGGAATTTACTTGCAAATATATGTTATTTTAATAAAAAAAAATGTAAATATACAGTATTTGATATATTTCATAAAAAAAGGGAAATTGGCAGAAGAAGAATTTTGAAATTGTAAAATCTTAAATCAAGTTCATTACTAAGAATTAATAGATAATGACGAGACTTAATAAACAATTTACAACTCATTTTATATGAAATGCTTAATTTGAGATTTTATAATTTTAAAATTATTTTTCTATTATTTTCTCTATAAGAAATATGGCTTGGATTTATAAATCATTTAATATTGTGAAGAAATTCTTCCAATTTAAACGGAGTTTTTTTGTGACCCATGAGATCGTAATTTCAAATTCCACTACCAATACGAGGGCAATCTGTAAGTGCTTTTATAAGGGCTCTTTAAATTTAAAGACATACTCGTTCCCTATGAACTCGGGACCAAACTCACCTAATTTTTTTTGTTATTTAAAATAAATGATTTAATCTTTATAAATTTATATCGGATCTCTCCATTATTCATTATTACACAAAATAAATAGAATTCTTTGTTAATCATTGCACTTTGATTAAATTTTGGTTTATATCCATGTAGTTTCAAATAATTAGTTTTGTTTTTGTAGCTTCATAAGGACTTTGTCTAAATTTAATTACAAGGATAAAAATCCAAACTCATAGTAGTGAAGACAAATAGATTTGGGGTTTTAGCTACAAACTTACAAGACTCCCTCCAACTATTGTTGAACTGATAGGAATCATCCTAGGGCTTCACCTATGTTGGTTAAAAGGATGAAGGAAAATTTTCCTTCTCTGATTGCATTGAGGCTATTAACTTAGCTATTAGGATATGTAATAGTAATCATCCTTTTATCGGTATAGTAGAGTAGGCTAGGAGCCCTTGTTGCTGAGATTGGCAAGTACTACTTGTAAATAGAGGTGGAAAAATGGCTCGGCCTACAAGCTTCAAGCCCATTTTAATTTTTTTTATATTTTCTTAAGGAAGTTAAAATAAAACACTATAATTTTTAACTTATTACATAAATATTATTAAAGTATTAAATGTTATATCCTTTTTTATGAATAGAATAAGTGACCATTTGCCTTAAAACAAAATTCTTCATTAGTTTCTCTTTTTGATATAGTTTATATAATATTCAGACCTCCTCAAATACAATTAAAAAATTATTCTATTTGTTTATCTAACATCAATAATGAAAATGACTCTTTCAATATTTCATATGGAAAAATTTCTTTATAGAATTATTAAGAAACAAATGAAACATTCTTAACAATTGAGTAATGTTTTTAAAAAGAATTAATTAGAAGACTTTTAACTAACTATAATGTCATGAACAAAATTTTCTTAGGTTCTTTTAATATGAATATAATCACTTTTTTCCTTTTAAAAACATTCAAATAGTAACACTATATGATTTGCAAAACATTTACAATTTTTAAAAAATCATTAGCCTCAAAGCAAAACTTAACTTGTAATCATTTAATAACTCATTTGGAATAGCTTATTTTTAGGCAATAAGTGCTTATAAATCGTAATTCACGGTATACGAGGTAAGTATGTGAAAGGAATTTTATCTTAGTTTGCGTAATAAAAACTTATTCTCCAAAATTAAGTGATCCCAAACACAGGAATCGCTTATCTAAAAATAAATCACATTACAAAAAGTGACTTTTTTATTAAATCATTTTTAATAAGTCAGAATCATAATAAATCATTTTTTCTACTGCTATTCTAAACACACACCTCTTCTAGTATTCACAAAGACGTAGGATGACGAGGGACCCTCAATTTGATTGGCCGTATCTTGTACTCCAAGTGACGTAGTTTAAGTTTTATTCAAAAAACGTTAAAATTCATTAAAAATATTGGGACCAGCTTAAACTAAGACAAAATCCTTATAAAATTATAGGGGTCAAATCCAACTATTTAAAATTATAAGAATTAAAAGTAAAATTGGATCAAACTATAAATACCAATAATAATTAAACCAACTAAATATAGGAAAAAAGATAAAAAAAAATTACCACTTAAACTTCAAAATTTCAATTCAGTGATTTCCCAAAAGCTTAAACTTTCAATTGTTATACTGTTTTTGTTAATTTTATTATTCTTATTATCAATAAAACCAATTTAAAATTTTTAAGTTTAAATGATATTTTCTTATCTTTTTTCAACATCCATATCAACGGTTAAATTGGCAAAAAGTTTTACATCAATTTTTCCAAAGTTGACAAAAATAGTTTTTTCACAATTAAAATTAATTATTAATAAATTTAAAACTTAAAATACACAAAAGCCGAAAAACAATCAATGACTCACTCCATCATTCAATCAACTTACCAGAAAAAAAATTTTGATTTGACAGGGGCACATGGCCTCTTGACAATATGCTTCTTATTTCCAAATGCAAATCTGTCAACCAAACAAGCTTAAATTTGACAACTGACAATGCTGTTTTTCCATTGGCCAAAACAATTTAAAAAAATAAAATTAAAAAAAAATACAAGTGGGGCTTTCCCTATTCTTTTTTTTTTGATACAATTCGGGAACCCCAGATTATCTATCCTTTGTCTGTCTCCATGAGTAGATCAAGTTCTGGAGGAGAATGAACCACAGAATGAAAGCCCGGAAAAGCCTCAAGTCCTCTCTTTGCAAGCCAGTCAGCTACAACGTTCGCAGATCTATTCACATGACGCACTCGCACCTGCCACTCATTACTCAGCATGCTCCTAGCCTCCAACAGAATACCTCTGTCCGCATGCAACTCATGCCCATCAGATTGAAGTAACATTACTGTATCAGCAGAATCAGTTTCCAAAATAATTTTTCTCAGCCCCAAGTTCCAAGCAGTCCTAAGGCCATGCACGCACCCCCAAATTTCTGCAGTAAGTGCATCACCTTCCTCCAGTCGGCATATAAAACCACGAACAAAATTCCCATTGTCATCTCTTAGAACACCTCCACACGCCGTATGCTTTGTAGAATATGAGAAAGCACCGTCTACGTTGATCTTGGTAAATCCCTGGTCAGGAGGTTCCCATTTGTCACCACTCTCAGTTTCTAAAAGCCCTGAACGCCTACCTTTCATAAATCTCCTATGCGCTTCCTTCATGCTACTTATTAGTGATGCAATACTAGCCATAATAGTAGAGTTTCCTATTTTCCTTTGTTCAAAGACAAATGTATTTCTTCTTCTCCATAACCACCAGCACGTGATTGCAAAAGACTCCTTCCATCCTTCTTCATACATCTTCCCCATATATGTCAGGTTCCCTCGAAACCAACTTGAAAAGTCGCTGGAGAAGAAATTACCTCGCTCCTTTAGTGGCAGCATATCTACCCATAACTTCTTCGTGTCAGGGCAGTCACGGAGAACATGCAAGAGGTCTTCCCTCTCACAGTGGCATACTGGGCAAGTCTCGTCGTTACTCAAACCCCGTCGGCATCTAGAAACATTAGTAAGCAGGCGTTTTCTGGATGCGAGCCACAGGAAGTACTTGCACCTTTCAGGAATCTTCAGTTTCCAAAGTTTGGACCAAAACGAGTCATGCACATTCTGGTGAACCAGAGACTCGAAAGCTGATTTCACCGTAAAAAGCCCATTCTTTTCATGCCTCCATCTCACTTCTCCTGCATCAGTAAATTCTATCCCATTGTGTACCTTGCCCCAAGTCTTCTTAAGCCCTAACCATAAATTCGAACCAGGCCTGGATTGGTCAATGTTTGGGAGCAAATCTGACCCACACTTATACTTGTCTCGTACTACACGCACCCAGAGGTCATCTTTCTTCTTGACTAGATTCCAACTGAGTTTCATGAGGAAAGCATGATTTTGATATTTTGCATGCCTTATACCCAATCCCCCAGACTTCTTAGGTTGGCAGACTTCATCCCAAGCTACAAGCGGAATTTTCTTATGCTCGTCTGTACATCCCCAAAGAAACCCACGATTGATTTTATCAAGATGTTCACAAACACTGGGAGGTAGGAGAGAAGTTTGCATTACATGAGCGGGAATGGCAGAAGTGACTGAATTTACAAGGGTACTCCTTCCTGCCAGGGACAATGAATTAACCTTCCAGGCCGCCAAACGACATTTCATTCGATCCACCACATCATTGAACATGTCTTTTGTGACTCGCGTGTGATGTAGTGGTACTCCCAAATATTTCCCCAAGTCACCCGTTTGTGTGAAGCCCATCAAAGAACTAATTTCATTCCTTCGAATGTGATTGACATTCTTAGAGAAGAATATTCTAGTCTTGGCCGCGTTTACTTTCAAGCCTGAGCTCTCACAAAACCTTGTCAAGCAATCATGGATACATTCTGCCTGAGACAATGATGCTTCAGCGAAAATCATTATGTCGTCAGCAAAAAACAAGTGAGAAACAGGTGGGCCTGTCCTTGAAAGCCGAATTGGTTTCCAATTGCCACTAATAATTTTTGCTTGAATTAAGTGGGCAAGTTTCTCCATACAAATAACAAACAAATAAGGGGAAATGGGATCGCCTTGCCGAACTCCTCTTGACGGGTTGAAACACTCCGCCTTGTCCCCATTCCATAGGAGTTGCATACAAGAGGATGAAACACAATTCATAATTATGTCCACAAAATGTTGGGGAAGTCTTAGCTCCTGCAGACAATCAGTAAGAAACCCCCAATTTACCCGATCGTACGCTTTTTCGAGATCTATTTTTATTGCCATAAATCCTTTCTTCCCCGTCATATTTCGCATTGAATGAACAACTTCCTGAGCCACAATAATATTCTCACTACAATGTCTCCCTGGAACAAAACTACTCTGGTTTGGAGATATGATTTTTGGTAGGAAAGTCTTCAATCTGCCTACTATGATTTTGGTGATGACTTTATATATCACGTTACACAAACTAATAGGCCGAAGGTCCCGAAAAGTCTCAGGGGGAGTCTTCTTTGGAATCAAGACGATTAGTGTACCATTCACAGTTTTAATATCCTGCGGATTAGCAAATAGATGTCTTATGAAGGTAACTACAGAGCTACGTACCGTATTCCATTGATTTTGATAGAAGAGAGCATTCAACCCATCCGGTCCTGGAGATTTTAGGGCGCCCATACTAAATAAAGCTTCTTTGATCTCCTCTTCAGACACAGTCCTTCCACACCCACTAAGTAGCCCTTCCTCCACCAATGGGAATGTAGGGTGGCAGTCAACCTTCGAGCGTAGATGTACTTCCTCAGAGAATAAATCTTTGAAGTACTCCGTGGCACATTTCTTGATTTCTTCCACCTCATACATCCACTCTCCATCATTATTTTGGATGGCAGCGATACGATTTATTTTCTTCCTCCCATTTGCTCGGGCATGGAAATATTTAGTATTCCGATCGCCAAAAGCCGACCACTCCAGGCGGGCTTTCTGTGCCCATACCAGAGATTCTTGAATTAAGACCTCTTCAAGGTCTCTCCAAAGATTATATTGTAGATCATGAAGGTACGGGGTATTTCCTTCTCTTGAAATTGCTCTATTAACCCCATCCAGTCTACGGAGAAGCTGTCTTTTGCGAACATCAGTGTGTCCAAAAACAGTTTTATTCCATACATTACAAGCTTCTGCAAAACGTCTTGTGTTTTCAGTCCATTCTAACTCTCCATTCCAAGCACACTTAACAAACTCATCAAATTTTTCATGCAGGACCCAAGAAGCTATGAACCTAAATGGACGATCCAGTCTTCTATTACCTCCATGGTGATCCATTCTTAATAGTAGGGGCCGGTGGTCGGACTTATAGAAGGGTAGGTGAGTAACAGATGCATTAGGGAAAGAGTGCATCCACTGCTCATTGGCCAAGACTCGATCCAGTCGTGCTTCAGTACTACCTCTTTGCCATGTAAAGTTCGGCCCACTGTAACCACAGTCCACCAATTGCATATCATTAATCCATGCACTAAAATCACTATCAGGTTGTCGGTGAACAGTAGCATGAGAGACTCGTTCGCTATCAAGAATAGTGGCATTAAAATCGCCCCCCAACACCCATGCACCTTGTACCGATTGGCCAATGCTACGGAGCTCATCCCAGACACCCCTTCGCACCACGCAGTTTGGGCTCGCATAAACTATCGTCATAAACCAGCTTGAGTTGATACCATTAGCAATATGCAAGTGAATAAATTGGAAGTGCAGCTTAATCACTGAAATTTGGTAAGCTGGTGCATCCCAGAGACACCAAATCCCACCGCTGTAACCTTCCGCATCGAACACAGCCGAGTGAGCGAATCCAAGACTAGCAAGTCGCTTTCTTGATTTATTTGCCTCACACCTAGTTTCAACAATAGCCAAAAAATCCAAGTGGAAATGTTTCTTAAGATCGCGCACCAAACCCGGAAAACTTCGAGCACCGGTGCCTCTGGAATTCCAGATCATTGCATTCATTGATCAACCGTTGGAGATTGGTGGGTTTCAACGTTCTCCACCTGAACTTCATCCTCTTCCAACATCCTTACATCACTTCCTTCTTTGTTGGTATATTCAACTTCCTCCAGCAGCTCAACCTGATCTCTGTCGGGATTCTCTGGCGTTATTCTATCTTGTAGGGGGGCTTCAGACGGTGCAAAACTGTGTATGTTATCACGTAAGTCTTGTTGCATGGTTGTTAAGAACTGCACGTGATTTGCATGCACGTGCTCTTCATTTGAATTCACTTGCAATATTGAAAAAGGATTGCCTACGTTGATAGATTGATGATTTAATCCCAGTGGGCCCGCTTTAGTTGACTTTTCCCTTGCTTTATTTTCCTTCCTTATCATCCTTACTTTATTCTCAGATTTTCTTTTGGAACCAACTGGGACCCACTCTGATTTCTTATTTAAATGGCTCATTTGATTTGCCTTTCGAATAATATCCCGTGGCAGATGGCTATTCCCTTCATTGATCATATCCGCGTCCTTCAACCGAAAATCTCTCTTCTTCATATCCCGATTCCTTAATCCCGCCTTAACCTCCGAGCCTTCCTTAACTGTACCCTTGATATCTGTCAACACAGATTGGCCCCGAAAATCACGCCTCAGAAGACGCAATTTGCAATACGGAGATTCCATGCTTTGCTCATCGGAACCACCCTGCTTCACCGTCGTGTCCTGTGGTTGTACTAACGCTGTAGAAACCTCCTTATCAGTAGTCTTTTCCATACGGCTATCTCCCTCCCCCTCCTTCATCTTACTATGCTCAGAACATTTCTCAGGACAAGCCTCTTTTTGGTGGCCATACCTTCCACAATGGAAGCATACCAGGTGTAAACCTTCGTAGATAATCGGCCTATCTTCACCAACCGCATAGAAAGTAGGCAGCAAAGGCTGTTGAAGGTCAATCTCAACACAGACACGTGCAAAACCTCCTTTATCATAGATCGAAGTCGAGCGATCAATCTTTATCGTTTTCCCAATCATGTTCCCGATCCTCCTAATCGACTCTGCATTATAATACTCCATCGGAATATCCGGCAACCGAACCCAAGCAGCTATTCGGTGTTGGAGGTCTGCCTTCCATGGATTGAAATTAGGACGCCATCGCTGAACCAGCAAGTAATGATCATCAATCATCCACGGCCCCTCCTGGTATGCGTAGTCTCGATCTTCCTTCGTAGCAAAGGACACGATATAGTAACCATTACTCAACGGGATCAATTTTAAAAGCTCTTGTGGCTTCCACATACGATTGATTCGATCCCTCACGACATGCTTAGGGATATCTGCTCCTAGCACCTTGATTATTAAAGAGTTCATCCATGGTCTGCACCACTCTGTATATTCCTCTGCCGTTACCTTCAAGACAGCTTTCCTCACACGCACTCCATGTACCTCACACTCCTCACTTTCGGACTCTGCTGATTCTTCACCTACTCTCTCCATATCTTGTTCATTCATCTTATGGAAATAGGTCTTCCACCCTTTCATAATATCATCTTCTTCCTCATGTTGCACCAGGAATCCACCAAGGCCGGGAGACATGAGAGAATCCCTATACGAGAACGGGGTTGTCCTCTTACGAGAAGTCTCAGGCCTACCCATATTCCCGGTCCCACCAGTTCTCTTCTGCCCCTCCAGCCCACGGAACACAAACCCACTGCCCTCTCCCATCTCACTCCCTTTGTCTCGCTCTCGCCCTCCCCCACGATCACCATCACCAGTGTCTCCGTCCGCTCCTCCGTGCACCGCCTTCCCTTTCCCTTTCGCAGTCGCAGTCGCAGTCCCGTTTTTCTTTCTAATCTCTCCCATTCAACTTTTTTAAGTCTTCTCTTTTTCCTTTTTCTATTGCAAGGTAGAATTGCGAGTTTGGATTAGTTTTTTTTTTTTTTTTTTTTTTTTTTTTTTTTTTTTTTTGGGGCTTTCCCTATTCTGCTTCTAAGAAAGAGTGGCAGTGAGGTATTGGGTGTGTTTGTTTTGACGATTGGATAAGTAACTTATTTTTAATTAAACTTATATAATCTTAAGATTGAAAAAAAGTTAGATTAGGTAAAATGATGAGTGTTTGGATTAGCGATTGGATAAGTAACTTATGTAAAAGTTAGGATGTTTGGTTTGACTTTTGCATAAGTGACTTTTGTATTAATTAAGAGAAAAGAATTGAAAAAATTATGAAAAATGAAAACCTGAAGGGATAATTGTGAAAAAATTCATCATTGGCAACTTAATTATCAATGGGACCTAAAAAGATATCTACACACGGAGGGATTTTTTCACAATTTTTTCAAAAATTAACTTTGAAAATTTGGTAATGGTACAATTTTAATAAAATTATATCAAACTCTAATTTAAATTGGTACACTCCAAAAGTCTTTTCTATTGTGCACCCCAAGCTTAAATCTTATAAATTATATCAAACTCTAATTTAAATATTAAATCCTAACTTATATTTGCACATAGCTCAAAATCTAACAAAATAAATCGATTAAAATCTCAATAATACCTCCAATAATCCAAATAAATTATTTAAACTAAATTTAATGGGTAAAAACACTATATAGAAAGTAATTTATGACATGTTTATAAAAAAAATTGATTATAAAATCATAAAACAACTAAATAATAAATCTAAACTGATTAAAATTAATTATTAATTATTTTCTACATTTCTACAGTCATATATTAACAAAAATCAAAACTTGCTTAAATTCTTATCCCAAAATATTATCTAATTAGCAGAAGATTACTATCTAAAGAAAGAGAAAATTATTTAGAACATTTTTCATAAAAGAAGTTTTGTGATTAGTAGTGATTTTGAGTACCTCATTGATCCTCAAAAATATGAAAATACTTCTATCACTATTTTTTTATACACATACAGGCTCATAAGTTCTAATAAGCTTCATTTTGAGGCTTATGACTTTTTCCAACTTAAGACTTTTTTCACCTTAAATCCAATTACTGAAACAAATACTCACTTTTAATCAAAACACTGTTCAATACCTGTTGGAGTTCAATTTTCCCCTCAAAACGCCGAAATTATTCGCAGGCATGAATAGTCAGAACCCAGAAGAGCTTTTTCTTTTTCTTTTTTTTAAAGCAAAAAAAATTAAAATATGAATCGAATTCCCAAACGGACCTTTAATATCGAAGTTTGAAAAATATTTGAAAGGATCGTTTATTTGGAAGTTACCTTTATTCAGTAGTTAAAGGTTGATTGTGCTTCTTAGTGTCCTAACGCGTTCACTACAAAAGTTCAAATAATTATTTTTCAGCTTTAGGAGACAAACTGTTTTCATCTAGTTATTTTATACAGCTAAAAATCACTTAACATAAGTTTATCCACAAATTAGTTAGCCTCTCAAAGTGAGTAAATATGAACATGGATACACACCCTAGTTTTATAAAATTCCAAGTTCTTATTAAGGGTCACAAATCAGTTTTTATATAATTAATAAAATTCCAATTATTATTAACATTATCATTAGAATTATTTCAATAATAATAATAATAATACTGATTATTATTTCAAAAGACGACCAACTAAATCTTGGTCTAATCAGATGGAGAGAACAACGCTGTTTGCGCTGATGTAGCAAAAAATTTTCAGATGGTATTTGTTTATCGGTAAACTAGAAACAGGATAGAGGTATGACTGTGTTTGTTTCAGCGTTTTGAACAGTCAAAACGCACTTATTACGCAAGCCGAGAAAAAACTCCTCTCACATACTTACCTCGTATACCGTAAATCACGAATTATAAGCACTTATTGCCCAAAAATAAGCTCTTCCAAACAAGCACTATATGGATGTAAGTTTTCTCCTGCTCCTCTAAGCCCAAATATAAAAATTGGATAATTTATTTATCTCTGATAAAAAAAGTAATTAAGTTAGTTATTTTTAAGAAATAAGTATTGATTTTCTAAAATATTTTTTTTAATCATGATTCAAATTGATGAAAATGCCTTCAATATATGCAATAAATACTACAATTTGAAAAAAAAAAATTATTAAATGTGGCAGGAAAAATGAATTGAACAAACTCCTCAACTAACTTATATTCCCTCCGGCTCTATTTATAAACAACTTTCCTTCTCATGAGGCTAATCCTTTTTATAAGCAACTTGCACTTTGTGTTTGTAAATATAAGTTTCTTTTTCCTATTTTACCCTTATTAAATACATATATTTATAATTAATTATCACACACATCAAAAGTTATCTCTCATACTTTTTATTCATTTTCTCTTCTATACTTTTTTCATAAATAGGGGTATATATAAAAATTTTTATGCATTTGATTTAAAAAAAAAAACTGGAGAAGTGATGTTAAAAAGCTTTTAATTAATTCTTCCTTCTCTTTAATTTTATATCTTCTCTTATTAAAATTTTATAACTCCACCTCTCTATTTTTTTTAAATATAACTCATTAGAGAGAAAATTTAAGGAAAAATAGGAGAAGAGAATATTACGGAAGAAAACATTCAAAATGGTAAGAACAATACTATTTTGGGATTTTTGGCTCGTAACAATCTTTTCCCTCAATTTTCTCTTCATCTAAATGTGGTGGAAGGTATCCCCCACCCCCAACAAACATTTCCGTATACCAAACAGACCCTATTATCGTAACAATCATCTTCAGATTCTAAATTTTTTTTTTTTTTTGCGGAAAGATTCTAAATAATTATTTAGACCCCATTGTGAATTTGTGACAATACAACGACTACGAAAACGAAAAAAAGACCCAATGCATCGTATATATTCTCAGTCTCGTAAAAAAAAATTGGTAAAGGTGTTTGGCTTTGATTTAAATATTACATGTCATAAATACAAAAAATTATATGTCATATAATTTTTTAATTTACATATATATAACTTCTAATTGTTTTGTTTATGTTGCAGCACATATTTTATGGTTGTAATTGACGATAAACCAATTTTAACAAGTTTTCATATTTTTTATACTTGATATTTAACTACTAGTATCTATTAATATCAACAATGTTAGTTTCATTTAACGGAAAATACGGATTTAGGAAATTTAAATAGTAATTCTATAATTAAATGTTAATAAATATAGTTAAATTTTAAAATATAAAAATGATTATATTAAAGGGAATTCTTTAAAAGAGATAGTTAAATTATTCAAATTTTAAATTTAATTGTTAAATTTAACAAATTTTAAATTAGACCGTATGTTCTAAAATATAATTTTAAAATTTAATAATTTTATTTTACTATGTCTCATTTAATTTCACCTCAAACCTATGTGTCACTCATTTATCTCCCTCTGGTTTTTTTTTTTTTACAAAAGCACGGACTTATTAATTACAGCTCGTTCTCCTTTGCAAAACTTTTTCAAATCTTCTCCCTCTTTCCACAGTTGGGTTTATTATCATATAACATAACAATGGATTTATTTATTTTAGTTTTTTTTATAAAAACACGGACTCATTAATTACTCTTTCCAAAAATATTTTAGATATGTTATATGATAAATTGATAATAACCCCAACTAAATCAGTGCAGACAAAAAAAATATATATATATATATAGCTAACTTTATAAGTATGATCTGAAACATTAATCCTAAGACTTTAAAGTTTGGTAATTTGAACCAAGGTTGTCAAACTCACGAGTTTAAGCAAATTCGTGATAATGATGTAAATTCGTATCGTGAACTCGAATCGTAAACTCGTAAGAGTTTAATTTTATCAATAAATAGATATTATTATAATATAATTAAACAATTAAAATATAAAAAATTGACAACAATTTGATTTAAATATATTTTAAATCCAAATAATTAAAATTAAATTAATCAACATTCATAATTTATCGCATTTAACAAAAAATTTTTATAAAATTCATATATAAAGCCGTTGAATATAATCAAATTGAAAAAGTTAACACGAGTTTAAGGGTACGTTAACACAGTTTTGTAAGCTAAAAACGTAAAAACGGTAAACTCGGTATATAAACTCATGAATTTAACCGAGTTTATAATGATCACGAGTTTATTAATGACTCGACACGATTTTATAAGTTAGAATCGTAAAAACGGTAAACTCGGAGAGTCAACTCGCGAGTTTGACAACAATGATTTGAACCCATTGAAGTGTTGAAATCTCCGCATGCATTGAAGGACAAAAAAATTTGATTTAAATCCTCAAAACCTGAAGATTAATTTTTTTGGGTATGATCAGATTCCACAAGAGAAAAACAGTGCACAGGAAGAAGTGGTGCAACAGGTGGGGAGAGAGAGAGTTTTTGGAAAAGTTTTGTCAATAAAATAATTAATGAGTCCGTGTTTTTGTAAAAAAATAAAATAAAAGATATTGACAAGTGACACATTGGACTATTTACTGCTGAGTTGAAGTAAAACGATCGGTTGCCAAGTAAAATCATTAAATTTTAAAATTCTATTTTAAAACATATCATTTGATTTAAAATTTATTAAATTTAATGACTCTATTTAAAATTTGAATAATTCAATAATATTTTTTAAGAATTTTCTCTTATATTAAATAATTAATATTTAAGCATATTTTGACATCATTTAATTGCTAAGTCATTGTTTAAATTTGTTAAGTTAGCGTTAAATGAAATTAAGGACCTTAAGAATAAAGGACTAAACAGGAGCCAGATTAAAACTTAATGTAAATTTAAAGGATCCAACCTATACTTTTGGATAAATTTTATTTTGGAAAAATTGCCCATAAAGATCTTGTTGAAAATTCATTTGTTAAATGCAATCTGAAAGCATGTAAGAAAAGATCTTTTATATATGGGGAAGATTTTTTATATACAAGGAAAGATCTTTTTTACATAGGAAAAATTGTTTAAACATAAGGGAAGATCACATAAGAAAGATTTATTAAATATAAGAAAGATTATTACATAAGAGAAAATCTTTTACACACGAAGAAGTTTGTTTACACACAAGATTTTATTTAATAAATAAATTTTTAATGAGGTATTAATGGGTAATTTTCTTTTTTATTTTTGATACTTATACCGGG
Organism: Inga leiocalycina; assembly: GCA_963242795.1. Classification (NCBI taxonomy): domain Eukaryota; kingdom Viridiplantae; phylum Streptophyta; class Magnoliopsida; order Fabales; family Fabaceae; genus Inga; species Inga leiocalycina. The sequence continues at coordinate 29,900,117 of OY725329.1, read as the reverse complement.
AGAGTAAAATAAAATAATTTTTTAAATGGAGAATTAGCTGCAAGTCCCACTCCCAAGCATCAAAATCGGCTCATATGTAGGTCGAAGCGTCAGTGACAGAACTCATTCAAACTTCAAAGGACTCCTTCGCACGTAACCTCTTTTATTGAAGAATTGTCTTTGCGGCGTTTTGCTTTTTGTCTTCAACGTTCAAACTATTCATATTAAATATTATTCCAAAATGATTTTATTTTTTTGGAAAGAATCTAATGAATAATAATCACCCAGCGAAGAAGAGTCAGGCCGCAACGCTGGGTTGCTTTTCGGAGCAAGAAAGAGACAAGGTGCTTGTTGGACCCGCCATTTCTCTAAATACAAATTTACTCCTCACGTCTTGAGTGGTAGGTAGACTTCACTTGCGTGTAAGAAACTAAGAATGACTAAATAAATAATAACATTAACAATAATAATAAATAAATTTAATTTTATTTATATATTTTTTAAAATAATAAATCCTATAAATTTATAGGAAAAAGATAGAAAAAGAACTTTAAAATTATAAAATTTTAAATAAGATATTTTTTAAAAAATGAATTGTGAATTATTCAGGGCTCTGAACCCAGACATTAACAATAAAAATAAATAAATTTAAGTTTATTTATATTTTTTTAAAAATAGTAAACCCTATAAATTTATAGGAAAAAGATAGAAAAAGAACTTTCAAATTATAAAATTTCAAATAAGATATTTTTCAAAAAATAAGTTGTAAATTGGTCAAGGTTCTGAAACCTGAAACGGATCGACCGGCCTGAAAACCGGTGAACCGACAGGTAAGCCAGTCTGGTCTAGGCATCAACCAGGTTTAGTTTTTTTTAAAAAAATTCAATTTTTTTTATTTTAGAATAACACTAAAATCTTCAATTTCTTGTCGATTTGGTCTCGAGTTAGCTCCGGTTTAACTCTGGTCTGACCTACTGACTTTTGACCCAGTACCTCAGCTGGTTCAGAGGCCGGTCCAAGTTTCAGAACCTTGAAATTGCATTTCAAGTTTCGTCATTCTTTTATCAACTCTTAGTAACAAGCCTAATTTGAGATTTTACAATTTCAAAGCTCTTTTCCTATTTTTTTTCCTAAATTTATTTCATATTTTATTTTAGTTCATTTTTTAATTTGAATTTTTAGTTTTTTTATTTATAAACTTAGTCATTTTTATCGTTGTGTTTGTTTTATTTACTATTTAATACCTTTTAATTTAGCCACACTTATAATATTTTTTTAATTTTAATTATATATCTAAGTTATTTTATTATTTTCTGTTTTCCCTAACTTTTGTGGTTGCAAATGTCAAAAAATATTAAAATAATTTAACTCAGTGATAAAAAAAAATAGGGAGAATGATAGATATATATCATATGAACTTCAAATCCCGCTTACAAGAATAGTAATGGGATTAACAAGAATAGTAATGGGATTGACAATGTAAATCTTTGTCAATGGACTAATTTAGGATTTTAAAATTCAAATGGTATTTTTTTGTCATTCTCCCTAAAAAATATCATACCAACAAATTTGGTAAATATCTATGGAATTCCCATAACAGTAATTGAATTCAAAGATGTAAAAATTTTATTATTCTGTATATATTTGCAAATTATAAAGTGATAAAGAATTTTAATTGAAAAGAAAACGTTGAAAATAACTACAGTTAAAATTATTTATTATATTATAATTTGAAAATATATGTAATTAAATATTTAAGATTTTGAATTAGAAGAATCTTTGTTTTTTCAAAACCACTACTTTTCTGAAATTTTATATTATTTGTGAGAACGAGAGTGAATACAAGGCCTAAAACAAAAGCTAATATAATATTAAAAAAAATTAGCTATGAAAAATTGAAAAATGAATTAGTGAAATTTAAAATATTAAGTAATGATTAATTTCTTATTTATTGTTAATTATTTAATTACACCTTGATTTAAGGGTGGAGAAGAGATATTGAGAAAATTGAGGAAAAGAAAAGAAAAGCATGGCTTCCGCATGTTAATTGCTCCCTCCGTTCCATGTTCCATGTTCCATGTTATAAAAAATATTCAGAAAATGTTATTTTTTTAATTTTTTATTTTCCTATTTTATCTTTATTTAATGTCAATATAATAAGTTTTCACAACCTCTAAAGACCTATTATTTCTACTGTATTTATTTTTTTATTCTCTCTCTTCTACAATCTTCCTTATTATAGTAATTTTTTTATTCTCTCTCTTATTCCCTATTTCCTTATAAATAAGGGTATTTTAGTCAAAGAGAGTTACAATTTTGACATATTTATTATTCTTAACCACCACTTCGAACTGCGAGATTCAATTAAATGTTTCTTATAATAAGAAACGGAGGGAGTACCGCATAAACTTGCAATATAGTTTCAAACTCATCAAATAGCCACTATCTTCAAGGTTCCAATCTCTATTTCATTTTTTTTACTACTTCTGGTCCTTAAAAGCGCTAGTTGACTTCCGTCCTAAATAAATTATTTAGTTATAATATATGTTATGTGTCCTTAAATTATGTATTAGTTTATAAGTTAGACAAACTAATTTAAGGAGAAACAATAAATATAAATACTTTAGTACAACTTCTTTAATTTTTTTAATCTTTTCAAAGGAAAAAAGTCAACGAGATTTTATATTTAGAATTGGAGGGAGTATTACAAGTAATAGCATACTGAATCAAACTTGTGACATGATACTAGCAAGTAGGGGTGTTCAAAGTATCCTGATCCCAGACATTTTAATCTCAGGAATTTCCCGTCCCGGCCGGGACCGGGATCTATTGGAACCGGGACAGGGACCAGATCCCTGTTCCGTCCCGGTCCCAGTTTTTTTAAAATTCTTTTCGTTAAAAAATAAGTTATTCTTTTATTTTTGTATTTTTTTTACCCCATAAATTAAGTTATCATTTGATAAAATGTGTATCCCATATTTTGTTGGAGTTAAACTGTATATATCGTGATATTAATCCTAACACTATAATGTATAAAGATAATAACGAAAATGATGTAGGTGATCATAATAATAATAATAATAAAATGTTATTCTTCCATTCTAGATCAATTTGTATAATTATTATGGCTTTATTAGGTGTTCAATGATCACTTTAAACACTAGTTTATAGAAAATTTAACTAATATAATAATATATTTTAAATTTAATATTTTAAAAAAAATCGGGATTTTCTGGTTTGGTCCCAGTCTCAATCCCGGGATTACGAGACCAGGACTAGGACTGAGACTGGATGCAATTTGCATCTCAGCTAAAAATCGGAACTGGGATAGAGATTGGGGGATCCCGAACCTAGTTCTGGATTTGAACACCCCTATTAGTAAGAGTGAGAGAAGTGTGGCTAAGTCATAAGGTCATATTCTTTGATAAACATGTCCCTTATGCCCTATTTGGTATGCAAAATTGATTTTAATGGAAATGGAGATGGAGATAGAGATGAGGTTTATAAGTATATTTTGGTATACCTTGGAAATAAGAGCTGATTTTTGTATAAAAAGACCAGATTGTCCTTTTAATTAAAAAATTTTAAAAACTATTCTCAAAATAGCATCAATGAAACTAGATTGAAAGAACCACTATCTGCCATAAGATTACATCCACCTTGCCAGAAAATAAAACCAGATCGAAGGATGAAACGAACAAGAGCATATATGACGAATCCGGATTTTCTCCTTGACTATCCTGTCCCTTGCCTCTCCCATACTCAAAACGGTGACGTTTTGGGTGTAATAGGGAGGGAGGTTTCACTTTTTTTTTCCAATAACATTGAAGTCCCTCAAGTATATTTTTTTAGTAGTGCCCAATATTATAAAATATTTTTTTGTCCATTATGTAGTATAAAATAATTTTTCAGGAACACTCGATATCTGGTAAGATACAACCTGAACTATTTTTCTAGTAGCATTCCATATCTTAAACTAAATTTTGGCCCATCCAACACTCAATATGCCAAATTTATGGTGATCATTGCCACTAGAAAAATATTTTAGAGGCTTTTTGTTGCAACTAGAAAAATAATTTAGGATATGGATGTGATAAAAATATCTTTAAGATACATAGTGTCAGTGAAAAAATAGTTTAGGCTACATCTTGCCAGATATTGGGTGCTCCTAAAAAATTATTTTATGTTACATAATGGACAGAAAAATATTTTAGAATATTGGGTACTACTGCAAAAATACTTGAGTGACTTCAATGTTATTTTAAAAAAAAAAAGTGGAACTTCCCTCCCAATTACACCCAAAACGCCAATGTTTTGAGTATGGGAGGCGCAAGGGACAGGAGAGTCAAGGAGAGAATTCGGATTCATATATGACAACCTTAAAGCCATATCTAGCGACCCCCATCCCCCCTCCCTCTGTCAGCTCATCAGATCCGACTTTAGATCAGAAAAATCTGCCCTCCTTCTTCAGTTGTGCGGCAACAACAGCAATGGTAGGGATTTGGGTCGTGAGATTTGTAGGTGTCATCGAAGCTCGATAAAGAAGGCAGAGAGGTGTACTTCATAGGTTAGTTAGTCTGGGTCGTGCATCGTTGAGGGCTTCAAGAGGTCATCGTTGCCATCGCTATGTTGAGCTCTTCAACATCGAGATCTTGGGTTGCGTCTTTGGGTCGCCACTTCCTGTTTTATGATCTACGAGTTCGTCTAGAGATCAACATCGGTGATGGGGGAGAAGATCGTTGATGGTGTGGGAGAACGGTGCCGATGGTGAGAAGTTCAACGCTTGAAGAAGAAAGGGGAAGGCACAAGTAGAATTCCATGGGTTATGTGATGGCTTCCACATGAAACCCAATTCCATGACCAATTTTGTGTACCAAACAAACTTCTATATGGAAATGAATTCCATTTCCATATCCACCCACCCCAATTCCAGCGTACCAAATAGGCCCTTAGTCTATGGAAAGAAAACTGAGGAAAAAAATATGACGAGAAAATACTATGGATGAAAACTTCTATAAATAGTAAAAATCTTTACTATTTTTGGAAGTTTTCCCTCTTAGTTTTCTTTCCTCCTAATTTTCTCTCCATTCAAACATATTAATCTCCAAATTCCTCACATAGTCATTTGTAAAACAAAAAAGTCCTAATTCTTATGTTACTAAGAATTAGTAATTTATATTTTTCATGCTGATTTTGGGTTAAACTAACGTGAAAATCAATAATTTTCTTGCTGACCGTGGTTAATACCAATGTGAAAATTGCTACCTGAAAATTGAAAAAAATTGAATAACTTTTATTTTTGACGACGCTTTAATTTGTGATTATAACAAAATGTTGAATTTATATAGAGACTCTTCCTACATCAGTTAGTTACAAAACACTCATCAGTGTTAACTGTTGTCTTTACTTGGGGGGGGGGGGGGGAGGCTAACCGTGATAAATCTCCTTACACGAGCGGTTTTCCCCCTCACCAATATGTTTAGCAAGCATGATCGTATAATAGTATCATATTCCTCCAAGTATACGGTAGACTTTGGATTAATTAGCATTATTAAAACTATTGGCATAATTATTATGAGGTCCCAAAAAAGAACTTAATTATCAAAAAGGTCTAATGACAAGTTATTAGCAAAACTCTGTTATCATTTTCTGTATTAAAATTTGTCGTTGTATGTTCCTCAATCATTATGAGATTTTTGAGTGATCAAATATGTTCCTTACAACCTTATAGTATTTGCAGCCTATTTAAAGGTAAATTGAAGAGCAAAATAATAATAGTATGTTTTGTTAGCATAATTTTCGTTAATAAAAATACAATATTCTGTCTCTTATACATTTTTGTATAAGAAAGCATCTAAAAGATGTTTTGATTAGTTTTTCAGAATTAATTTTAATTTTTTTATTTTTTCAAGACATATAAAAAAGGAAAAGTCCTATTTAAATTCATTTGAAATACCTAAATTCAAAATTAGGCCTGCATTTTGAAAAAATCCCTAATAAGCCCTATAGACCTTATTAGGAATTTTTGAATATGTTAATTTGACTAATATGCCCTTTTGCTATTTTTCCTGAGTCTCATTTTTTAATAAAATCTCTGCAATCACTCCTCACCTCTCCTCACTTCGTCTTGAGATCTCTTCGGACGATTCACCATCTGAGATCATTATTCAAGTTTCTCTCTGAATGCGCTAATAATGTGATCTCTTCTCCTCCATTCTTCCTAGATTCCCTTCTCACTCTTTAAGTTTCTCTCTAGATGTATTGGATGCAATTAACGGTGGTTTTTGTACATGCAGAAACGTTATTTACAATACCTCAAAGGAAGAACAGGAAGAAGAAGATTCGGGAGAAATTAATTGGTTAAGGAGAATTATATATATAAAACAAATGATTCACCCAATGTAATTATTAGATTGCCGATTCTAATTTCCTTAGCAGCAGTGAAGATGAACTTGATGAAGATGAATATGAATACTTTGAATTAGAGGTTGAGAAACAATACTTCGTCATTCCCCTTATCCGGAATAAAATCAAATTTACATATTAGGGTTAAAGTGAAATTGTTAGAACTTACCTTTCAATGTTGTGGCAAGTCCACTAAAAGTTGAGATTCAATGATTCAATGAAGCGTAGATTCTAACTTTAAGGTGAAAAGTATATGAGAATTTAAATATTAAAAATTTTCATTTTTTAATTGAATAAGGGCATTATGGTCTTTGATCAACACTTTAAAATCCTTAATTAGGCCTCATAGCTTGATTAGGAATTTGTTGAAAGTGTAGGTTTAAATTTAGATTTTGTTATTTCAAAAGGATTTAATTAGGTTTTTTCCTATAAAAAAACACTTTTTAAAACACGTTTTTTTAATTAAAAAACTATTTAAAAAATGAAAAACCAACCCGTCCTATAGTTCCATTGCTTGCATAGCAAGAAACCAGCTGCAAATCCCAGAAAATATTTCCAGGAGCATTAGCAAACTTGTTAACACAATTCCAAGGCTGCTAGGACAGCCATTAATACTTTTGCATATATTGTTCCGGTTTTCACTTTCTAGAAAAAACTCTCCAAATTCTTTTGTTCTGTTTCAAGTTTGCAACTTGCTGGTTTTATTTGGAAGATCAGCATTCTCAGATCCGGATTCTTTAAGCGACTCGCCAAAATATTATATACCCAGATTGATTTAAAAGCTCATAATATGCAGATCATGATGCTATTAAAAAATTAAAAAATAAATATGAACCACAGTACAAATTATTGAGAAGTTTTAAATTATATTTTAAGATTTTTCTTTTGTAATTGGTGCGGAGCATCCAATTTTTCGGTCCAAACTTATTCAGGGAAATTATAGAGGACATCAAAACTTTAACACCAATTATTTAATGTTTCCTCGGCCTACGCACTCCAAATAGAGGATTTATCCCGAGTCCATGCTAATCTTGATTGAGTTGGGCAGATCATTGATGACAAAGCTCTACCATGAAGTATTTTAATTAAAATACTTGGTGTTAGTCTTTGCCATCCTTTGTTATCCTATCTGGCTCAATCTATATTAGTATAGACCTCTTATAAATCATTCTGTACTATGATTCATATTTATTTTTAATTTTTAATAATATGATGATGTGGCACATGTGAGCTTTTGAATTAATCTGGATGTACAATATATTGAGACACAACTCCTCTCACATACTTACTTCGTATACCGTAAATCACTATTAAAAAGCAACTTATAAGCAATCGAATCGCTCAACCAAACATACCCTATGAAGGATTGGCTGCTGACAGGGTTTATTTCCAACTATTCTCCACTATTATCTTCTTTTTCCAATTGTAAGATCAAAATTTTAATGGCTCATATTTAATAATTTATGAATTTTTTTATATACGTTCTATTTTGCAGTTTTAAATGTTTTGAATTTGAATATTTATTTTAATAATTTAAAAATATTTTAGCCATCTACTCCCTCCGGTCCTTTTATAAGAGCTCAAAACTTGAATTACTTCAGTCTTTTTTATAAGAGCTCGATAAGAGTTGTCTGAATATTTAATCATTTTTTCCATCTTTGCCCCTCATGAATCATATATATATATATTGTATTAATTAAAAGGTTGGTGGTACTTATATTTACTCTATTTTCTTTTTTACTTATCCCCTCATAAATAATGACATACTTATAACAAAAATTTTATTTCAAACACACTTATTATTTTTAACTAATTTTAACCACTTTTTAAACTGCGTAATTCGGTTATTGAGCTCTTACAAAATAGAAATGGAGGGAGTATCGTGCTTTTATCCTTGAAATTGAGTCTTATATGCCCATATATGCTTATGTTGAAGATGTTGGTAAGTGGAAATGGAATTTATTTCAACATCTATTGTCATTGAATGTTCTTAATTAAGAACATCTCAGGAATCTTAATTTTTTTGAACCTTGTCTCAGGAATCTTAATTGACACTCACAAAAAGAGTCATTCCTGCACTTGGCGCCTAACGCCCACTGACAAATCCACAAAATTTTGAACTTTTGCCGTTTGGTCCTTGGTCAAAACTTGTATTTTGACCACAGCCTAAGTCAAAATTTACACCAGTTTTAGGGCTTCAATTCGACAGAGAACACCATGGCAAGTTGGAGAGAGCTCATACTCGATCTTCATCGTCCTCCACCTCTATCTTCGCTCCATCCTTGCCGGCGACCATTGCCACATTAGTAGAAAATTTCCTTTCTAGATCATCACATTAAGATCGGTTATGGTGGATAAGGTCTAAAAAAAATTGACCGGTGGCAATTTCGTAATTATATAGAACTTATAAGACTGGTTTTCAAAAAAATTTGTATTAAAAAAATTATTTAGACTGGTTATAAATAAAATCGGTCTTAAAATATCAAAATAATTTAAAAATTAAAAATTTGAACCTTTTAAGACCGGTTTTAATTAAAACCGGTCTTAAATGTGAAAAATTTAAAAAAATATTTCCCCCCTTTTAAGATCGGTTTTTATCAAAAACCGGTCTAAAAGTTGAGTTTTTTCACTCGTATTTTTACTCCCGCGCCCAGATCTCGCGTTTTATGAACCCTTTTTTTTCTCTTTTCGCCATATCTCTTTGAGCTCTGTCCCTGCTTATTTTGAACTCATCCATCGCGCCCCGTTCCTCATTTGCTGAACTCTCCTCCATCATTATTGCTGTCGTTGCTGTGTTCGTCGGTGCTATTCTTTGATCATCATCACTCTCCTCCGCCGCCACCTCTATTCTCCGTAGTGACCATTCTCCTCTGCCGTGACTTCCCTTTGTTAGTGCCGTGAATTTGAGGACTTCATTTTAACCTTAGTCGACGCTACCGTGACTTTAGGTAGAATCTCACTCATTGGTCTTCAATCGGGTTAGTGTTCTGTTAATTAAAAGCCCTCAACTTTCAGCTTGTATTTGCTTATTCTCAACAATATTAACTCTGACAATATAGTTAGACACGAAATAATTGCAGAAAAAAGTAATTAAGGTGAAAGGGAAAACTGTGTGATGACTTTATTACTACATGTACGTTTTTCTTGTTTTGGACCGAAAGTAAATATGATGCTCTGACTTGTGATATTTGGCTTGGAGTAATACCATTCTAAGTTCTGTTTTAATTTAGTGTGATTGTTGGATTGTCAGTGTTATTGGTTTGTTAAAACAATACTAGTTTCAAATGGTGGATGTTAAAAAATTTGTTGAAATCTCTAAAACTCTGGTTGTTATTTTTTTGTCTATCATTTTGCTGTTGGATATAGGGTACTACAAGTGTTGGGAAGTTGTGAAATCAAGGAAATCACTTTGAGAAAAGAAAGAGGTAAGCATTTGATGCATCTTGGTATACTTGTTATGATTTTTGGTCAAGTTGTGTAAATTTTGGAATTTTGCCCTGAATATGGTATCAATTTGGAATGTAGGAATTTGATAGTCTTATGGTTGAATTGGTAGCCTATTGTGTCTTTGAGTTACTAGGATTGGTTTGGAAATGGGAAGTGGAAGTTTTGACGATTGAGGGTTTTGAGTGTAATGTAGAGACCCAAGAGCAAAATTGTTGTTAGGATGTGATTCTGAGTGTTTTAAGGTTACCAATAGGTTCCTTATGGAATTTTAGGTGAGAATGAGTTTTGGTATAAGTTTTGAAACCATAGGGATCAATTTTGGCAAATTTGGGAAGTTATATCAGCTGCTGCATTTTTGGCTTTTGATAAGCCTTACTAGAGTGAGGAGGGGTCTCACTCGAGTGCAGCAGTAGATTTCCCTTTTCCTTCAGCATTTCAGTGGTGTTCTCGGGTAGAATGCAAGAGTGCACTTCCTCACCCACGAGTGATATGGGTTATCACTTGAGTGATCATGGTTTCACTCGAGTGTAAAGGTATGTTCATTTTGAGGTTTGCTCTCGGGCAAACACTCGCGGGCCAAGTTCCAAGGGAGTGTCTTGACACTTGCAAGTACTATGTCCTCACTCGAGTGCCAAGGGTAGTACTCGAGTGAGCTTGCTTAAGTTTGTTGTACTCTTGGGCAAACACTTCCTATGTTCACTTTCTGGGACTCGAGCGATTTTGGGGTCATCACTTGAGTGCAAATTCTTATACTCGAGTGTAGTGAGCACTTTCTGGCCGTTGGTGTTGCTTTCTGCCAAATACTCGTGAGTGAGAACCATTCTTACTCGAGTGCAAGTCTTTCATCACTCGAGTAAGGCCATCTTCACTTGAGTGAGTCAGCTCAAAACTAGTGTTTTCTTCCGAAAAAGGGATCTTTTGGGTAGTTTTTCCTAACCCTTTAGGCATATGTCTAGGCTTTTAAGAGCCACCTAAAGAGTTTTAATGATAACCAACTCTAAGTGTTTTAAAAGTAAGTAATTGGAATAGAGTTTTAATCCACCGTTCTTGGCATTGGTTATAGGATTTGATATTTGCCAAACCCGTGAGCCCATTATGCCTAGGAACATCAGGAAAGAACAAGACAGTGACTATTTCTCTTATACTATGTGTAAAGCATTGTATGTATGTTTGTCATGCATTATGATACATTGTGATGCTTTGAGATTACGGCGAAAGATGACATAGTGATTACAGCGTAAGCTGTTGTATTGGGATCGCAGTGAAAGCTGATGCATAGTGTTTATAGCCATGAGTGTTGTCGTATGTGGCGTAAACCATATATCATTGTGATGCTACTAAACATGATCATATATGCTATGTGTTTATACACTGTATGAGTGATTTGTTACTATTGGGATTCTTTTGAATCTCATTCTTTCCATTGACTAACATTTTAGATAGGGTAAGTGGCTCCAAGGAGAAACGAACCACCAGGAGCAGCTAGGACTTAGTAGAGATGTATAGTTTGAATTGTTGGTTATCACTTTTAGACGGGATTACTGTATATTCTTTTTGAGATGTAAATAATATTGTGAATATGGTTGTGTAATCCCCTATTTAGGAAGCTTTAAATCCTTTAGTATATAAATGAAACCCGAGGATTGCCGGGGATTTTTGCTATACAGTCTGATATGTATAAATGTGATATAAATGCACAAAGTAATTATATTCGAAATGTGAAGTTGAGACCAGGATAAGGTGAAAAGTTTTGAAAGGATTTGTGAAAACCCTCCCGTAAGGAAGGGATTGTAAATGACTTTTGATGATTATTAGTCTCTATTTCATTTTAATTATGAATTTCGAATTATAATTATGGTTTTTAAGGTAGGGGGTTACACCCATATTTCACTACCCCAAAGGCACGGTCCTCCCATAGTCAACACCGATAGGCCGCGAGTGAAGGTTTCACAAATAGCCTTTCAGCTTTTACATAGTCTCATCCCTTGGACTCCACCGCCCCGAAGGCATGATCCTCCCATCGTCAACATCGATGAGCTGCAGGCAATAGACCCACAAACAATGATAAATCAAATATACCATGTATCACATATAGTATAAGGAAAAGAGTCATTACCTTGTTCTTTACTGGTGTGCACTGGCACCGATTACTCACGATCAGAATAAATATCAAAGCCTATAAACCAAGATCAAGGACGATAGGTTATTCTCTATTCCAAATCCTTATCTTCATTTCACTTAAAGTTGGTTATTATTTGAACTCTTTAGGTGGCTGCTAAAAGCCTAGACATATGCCTAAAGGGTTGAGAACACTACACCGATGATTCCTTTTTCAGAGGCCTAATACTGGTTTTTAACTCAGGTACTCGAGTGATAGTGTGATTTGCACTCGAGCATTGAAGATTACTCGTGCGAGTGTTTGGCCAAAAGCACACACTGAGACAAAAAGTTGTCACAACATTAGAGTCCTGACCTCAATACTCGAGTGATGGCCTTGTACTCACCCGAGTCCTTCCGAGTGCGGCATAAGAAGTGACTACCCGAGAGCAACCAAAACCCTAAAGTGACAAATTCACCCAAGCACCACCCTTGGCACTCGAGTGATATTATAACACTCGCGAGTGCACATACACACTCGTGTAAAATAGTCTGCAAGTGTTAACCCGAGACGTGATGTAACCCCCTGCCTTGATTAGCGTAATTAATGTTCGATAATGCATAATAAAATAGATAAGAGACCGCCGGATAATTCAAAACTCATTTAAAACTTCCTCCTTGTAGTAGGGGCTTCACAAAATTTTCAAAACCTCTTTCCAATCCTGGTCTCAAGTTCAAACATCGAATATAATTATCTGTGCAGTTATATCACATTTAACATATTAGAGTGCAAAACTTAATCCCCGGCAACCCCCGAGTTTCATCTATATATAGAATTATAGGGCTTCAGTTCCCAATTAGGGGATTACACTACCATGTATTTAAAGACTATTTACAACTCAGAAATATCATACAGTAATCCCTATCCAAAATGAATGACCAACACGACCAAATCAAATGTCCCTATAGGGTTCTAACTGCTCCGGGTCGTTCGCTTTTCCTTGGAGCCACTTGCCCTATATGAAATGTTAGTCAAAGGAAAGAATGAGATTCAAGAGAATCCCAGTAGTAACAAATCATTCATACCACACATAAGCACACAGCATGTAAGCAAATCATTATACAGCAACAACAACACAAATCACACTCCACCCTCATCCCCTTTTACCGCCGGGAAGGCACACTGTAACCCCCTCCGTAATTATATCCGAAATACAACATTAGAGTGAAATAGAGACCAATAATAATCAAAATTCATTTACATTCCCCATCCTTAAGGTAGGGTTTTCACAAATACATTTCAAAATCAAACACTTTAACCTGGTCTCACATTCACATTTCAAATACAATTACATTACGAAGATAATTAACATTCATAATATATCAGAGTGCACAATAACAATCCCGGCAATTCCGGGTTCATATCTTCACTAAAGGTTCATAGGGCAATACGCCCATTACAATTCCTCAACGGGGATTACATAATACTTAATCCAAATACACATTCCAACATATCATCCGGACGTATACAACCATATATCCATTATAACATATACAACTCTAACTACATTCAAATCAACTACCATTATCCCAAATGGCAACGATAACCACTACCAAGTCTGAATGCCCATAAGGGATTCTCGCCGCCCCTAGTCGCTTGCTCCTTCCTCGAGCCACTTGTCCTGCCTAAAATGTTGGTAGGGGAGGGTGAGATTCTAGAGAATCCCAGTAGGAAACAGATACCACTATGCATGTAAGATAAGTGTTTAATGCATGACATGCTTGCATCACAATAACTCATGTTCACATAATGATATATCCGCATGCTCAATGTTTCAATAACATACTCATGGCCATAGCATAAATAGAAACAGAGCTTCAATCATTCATATATGTTTCACATAATCAAGCAAAGCAATAACATGCATCAATACACAAACACAAATATCAATACATGCAGGAGAGGTAAGTTCCCTACCCTTATTCTTTCCACGTATGCTCCAGCGTCGGCTACTCACGATCCAAGCGGATGCCAAACATGATCAAGGCGAATATCAAACCCTATAACCAAATCAAGGACATAGGATCATTCTCTTTTCCAAATTCTCAATGACTTCTTATCACTTAAATGGTTATCATTTAGGACTCTTAAGAGACCACAAATGCCTCTAACGAAAGCCCTACAAGGTTGGGAAACAAAAGGTTGAAGGTCTCCTTTCGAAAACACAAAGTGCTGGAACACAGGGGTGGGCCGCGGCCCGCCATTCCTTGGGCTGCGGCCCAAATATGGTCAGAAGGTCTTGGGCTGCGGCCCACCACTCATGGGCCGCGGCCCAAAACAGGCCAGAAAGGTTTGGGCCGCGGCCAGCCACTCATGGGCCGCGGCCCATAAATTTCCTGACTCTGGGCTGAACTTAAAAAAACTATAACTAATTCTAGAAAAATCGAAACGGAGTGATTCCAAAGCCAAAAGAAAGGTATGTGAGTCCTCTTTCAAGGAAAAATATAGCTCTTCATTGGAAATCACTACACAAATACAGAATCACCAAAAACTACACACTCCTCCAAAACAGAGTTCTGTTTTTGTACCAAACTTTGGACAACCATATCTCACAGAATTCTAAACGAAATGACACAAAATATATGTCCATTTTGAAGCTTGGGATGTGAACTTTAGGACTAGAAAGTTTCACAATTTTCCAATACCATTTGGTCACTCAAAACGCTCGTGTAAGCTGACAGCGAAAAACAGAGCTTAACCAAAACAGATTTTCCAACTTTTCCCAAGTGATCCAAATGAATCCCAAAATCAACAACCAAGCTTATTCCCACACAAAATCACTCAAAGAATCCAATGGAATTGTCAAAATCACAAAAATCCTATTCCATTATCATGCTTTGGTTTTGGGTAACATTAAACACTAAACTTCCAAAATCTCCAAACTTAACAATTTCAAACCCAATCAATTCTATCTATCCAAAATGCATTACAACATACAATTTCCATGCCAAACATATACCAAACTCTCAATGGCCCTCATTTTCAAAAATGGCCCAAGAATTTCCAGAAAATCCAAGCTAATCTATTTGGCATAAAACATAGATAAATAGATAGGTCTCACTCACCTTATCAACTTTCTCAAAGGGAGTTCTTGATTCACCACCTCCCAAAATTTCGTGTGGCCACAAACCACAACCAATGGACAAACTACAACCATAGAAATGTTGCTCTTAACTCAAGGATCAACTTTAATGAAGGGAGTTTGAGCAATAGAGACCATTTTCCTTACCTTTTTCAAGCTTTCTTCTCTTCCTTTTTCTGCCAAAAATGGCGCCCAGCTGAGAGAGAGAGATGGAGTGGGAAGATGAAGAAGATGGTGATGATTACTCCCTCCTTTCAGCTGCACACGAAAATGTGGGGAGGAAGAGAGAGAAAGAATCATATTAAACTCTCATTTGACCTTTCTTACATACTCACTCTTTGCCACTTGTCCCACTACCATTGGCTCTCACCAAATAAGTCACAAATTAACTACTTTAATCTCTCCATTAGCCATTTAAATCACACATCTCATTTTCTCTTAGTTAGTAATTAATTTCTTCATTAATTACCACTTATGGCCAATATTTCCATTATTCCAATTTTTTCCATAATTATGACATATTAGTTTAATATTGCCATAAAACACATAATCATTCCACTTTAATTCGATAATTATTCTCAATAATTACCATTAGCCTTTAATCCAAAAATTGGGGTGTTACACACATCGTCCTAACCCGAACTGTTGTTAGCGACTCAAGGACTATTGGTGTGGCAATACATACAAATAGCCTTACGGCTCACATATAGCCTTTCTTCCCACAATATAGCCTTTCAGCCCACATAATCACAAATATTACACCCTATCCTCATCCCCTTTTACCGCCGGGAAGGTACGCAGCCCTTACCCGAACCGTTATTAGCGACTCAGAGACTGTTGGTATGGCGGTGCTTACTCATATCCACAATCATTGTAGTATTCAAATTCATCACAAAATCAATGATATTTCACACATATGATGCATCACATATGGTATAAAAGAAAGAGTCACTACCTTATTCCTTCTTGACGTTCGCTAGCACAGTGGGCTCACGAGGACGGTAGATGTCAAATCCTATAAACCAAAATCAAGGATGGCGGATTAATTCTCTACCCCTAATTCTCACTTTCAAACACTTAAAATAGATTACCACATGAGTTCCTTAAGTGACTATAATAGGCTCAATGAAAATCTGGAAGGATTGGGAAGTACTAGATTAGAAATTACTTTTCAAAATCACAAAGTGCTGAAAACAGGGTTTTGGCTGCAGCCAGGAATTCTCTGGCTACGGCCAAAAACAACATAGAAGTATTTTGGCTGCAGCCAAGAATTTTCTGGCTACGGCCAAAAAGTGCATAGAAAATTTTGAGCTGCAGCCAAGGAAACTTCAAAAAATCATAACTAATTCTAGAAAAATCGAAATGAGGTGATCTCAAAGCCAAATGAAAGCTCTTTAAGTCCATTTTATAGGAAAAATATGGATCATTGCCAAAAATCACCACAAAATTACAAAGTTACACAAAATTCACCACTACTCCAAAACAGATTCCAGTTTTAATCCCAAACTTTGGACAGTCATTACTCCTAGCTCAAAAAACGAAATGACACAAAATTTATGTCCATTTTGAAGCTTGGAATGAGAAATTTAAAACTGGAAAGTTTCAGAAGTTTTAGACACCGTTTGCCTATTCAAAACGTCCAGACAACCTGAATGCCCTGTACAGAGTTTTAAGTGACAGAATTTCAGTTTTTTGAGTAATTGTTTCCAATGGTTCCTAATTCACAACCAATACCATTCCCACACTAATTTTCCACAAGGAATCCATTGGAAACACCAAAATGATCAAATTCAACTCTCATTTACATGTTCTACAAGAAACACAACATGTCACACAATAACCTAACTCAAAACTCACAATGCAATTCCTATCCATTTAAGGTTCCAAACCAATTCTATTGGCACCAAAGCACGAAATGACACCTATTCCAACACATCACAATTCAATTATTCCAACCCAAAATCACATGAAAATCAGGGGGAAAATTCAAAAATTTCAAAACTTGATCAATGGTTACAAAACTTAACTCAAAATGTGTTAAATTCTTACCTCTTCTTCTTCCCCAAAGCAACTTCCTTGTTTCCCCAACTTTCAATTTTTCTCAAGTTCTCAAACACCACATTTCAAAAACCTAAAACCATAGCCATGAAGCCCTCAACATCATGAGCAATATTAATGAAGGTAAATTGAGCATTCATGGACAAATTCTCATATTTCTTTAAGCCTTCTTCTTTCTCTTTCCTTCTCTAGTTGAACGAAAATGGAGGAGAGGAGATAGATGAAATGAGATAAAGAAGATGATATGAAATTTCTGCCCTCAATTTCTTGCCCGACATCCTAAATAAGAGAGGGAAGAGAAAAAGCAAATTTTGACACTTTGACTTGATCCAACGGTCCATATAGTACCAAGTGTCAATATCTTGTTCTCTCTTCCATAACCTCACATAGGCATACAAACTTTTGATTCTAACCTCTTGATCTCTTGGCAATGCATCTTAACCATTGATTTTTAAGTTACCAATGAGTTTTCTCTTCAGTAACTGACCAATTGGTCGATAACTTTCCCACTTTGCCCCTGACTATCACAATGCTTACCACACCACCACCAAACACATTTATATAGTTCATATCACTCAACCATGTGCCCTCCCTCTTATTTGACTCAATTTAGATATTAATCCAAACTTAATAATAAATATAGGGTTTAGGCATTGATTAAGACATATTCACATTGAATTCAACCATAATTACATCGCTTCTAACATAATTAGCCCTTAATCCCAAATTGGGTCATTACACGAGTTCATAGTGTAGAATACCTTTGCACTCGAGTGACGCCAAGATCATCCAAGTGATGACCCCTATCACACGCTTAGAAGTGTGACTGAAAACTGAAGGAAAAAGGGAAAACAGGATGCTGCACTCGAGTGACACTCATGTGCACTCGAGTGAGGCTTATCAGAAGCCAAAATGCAGTAACTGACAAAATTTTCCAAACTTTCTACCAAAGTATCCAATGGTTCCCAAAATCCACAAACAACTCTATCCCTACCAAATTTTCATAAGGAATACATTGAAAGCACCAAAATAACCAAATTCTCATTCTAGCAACAAGATTTAGTTTTGGTCATCCCATTCCCATACATTAACCAATGACACCACTTTTCCTTCCAAGATTCCAAACTAACTCCAACTACTCAAAGACACATTAAGCCACCCAATCCAACAGCAAACACTATCCAAATTCATGCATTTCAAATTATACAAAAATCAGGGTAATTTTCGCAAATATCAATAATTAACCAAAAATCACAATATATATATATATATATATATCAAAATGTCACAAATGCTCACCTCTTCTTCTTCCTAAGGCCAAATCCTTGATTCCTCTACTCTCAAATTTGTTCAAACTCTATAACACCTTCTTTCAAAATTCTACAATTATCAAGATGAAGCTCTCATCAAGGTGGACAATATTAAAGAAAGGTACTTGAGCATTAGAGGACATCTAGCAAGTCAAAATCTCACCTTTTTACTTTCTCTTTCCTTCCTTGCTTAACGAAAATGACGAAATGGAGAGAGAAGATGAGATGAGGAACCAGATTTTCCCTTATTCCCATGCTAATAGCCAACTTGGAGGGAGAGAGAAGAGAGAAAAAGAGTTTGACAAATTGACTTTGATCCTATGGCTTATAAAGTGCCACTTGTCTTGATCTTATGCCTTCTTCTATGAACTCAAATGATCACTACCACATGCAATTCCACCCCTTTTTTTGTCTTGAGCACTACATATTTCACCATAGGTCCAACCAAATTAGTAAACTCCCTCTTTGGTGGCTAACTAATTGATCGATAAATTTTCCATTTTGCCCCTGATTCTCCCAACACTTACTAAATCATCATCAAGCACATTTTATATCACAATTCACATCATATACTTCAAAAGTGTTTATTCAACCATAATTACATCCAATTTTGAAGTCATTAGCCCTTAATCACTTTTTGGGATATTACATTTAACACATGGAATGACATTGTTTACAATTGCTAATGCTTAGTTTACAATAGGATAAATCATTTTATCAATGTCTAAGCATGTGGCCACCTGAAACTACGCTGAACACTGAAGATGGAAAGAGTTAACTACTTAGTGTAATGGTTATAACATCTTCAGTTATGTTTACAACATGTTAAGTTATGTTTACAACATATTAAGTTATGTTTCCAACTTATTTTTGCCATTGCACCAGTAAAATAACGTAGGCCATATCAATAAATTTCATACTATATTGTTGTCACTTTTGTCATTGTGTACAACTTTCAATGCTTCTTTTACAATATTATTAGTCATTTTAACAACTTCTCAGCATGTGGCCACATGAAAGTACGCTGATAACTGGATGGGTTTGGTAACTACTTTGTAGTGTTTACAATATCTTAAGTTATGTTTACAACATGTTAAGTTATGTTTTCAACTTATTTCCACCGTTGCACCAGGGAATGAACTTGGGCCATATCAGTAAGTTTCATACTATATTGTTGCCACTTCTATCATTGCTTACAACTTTCAATGCTTTTTTTACAATATTGTTAGTCATTTTGACAACTTCATCTAGGCATCTAAAATTTTCACAACTACCCAGTGGCATAGATTCTTCCATCAATTTAACACAATAATGAGTCAATGTGATTAAAATTCCTGATGCGACATTTGCAACAGCTAAAGGCCTTATTCACAAGTCATTATGTATATTTTCACAACAAAAAGAGTTCTTTTCACAAGGTCATTGCCCAACATGCTAGAGTTTGTAAAATTTCATGTGCCCTTGTGACAAAATAGATTCTTCCCCAAACTATTTCCCATATTTCATGAGAATCTGCAACACGAACTTTGTATTAATAACTTCTACAGCAATATTTACAACTACAAATATACATATTAACAACACATTAAAAACACTTTTTTTATCATCATATCAGCATTTTCTAATAACACAAACCACAATCACATTCAATCAAACCCACTTAAAACAAGGTTATACCTTTGTTTGCTTCCCCAAAAAAAGAGCATTCCCTCTATTACATTGCCCAAAAACAGAACACAGGTTACATATTAACAACTACAACTGTCATATTAACAACTACATCTGCACAAATTTACAATAATTTTTTTTGTTTCATTTCAGCATTTTCATAGCGAAGAACCACAATTATATTCACCATTCCCACTTAAAATGCAGTAGTTCCTCTGTAACCTTGCCTTAAAAACAGAGCACTCTAGCATAAACATAACCCACCCAAGGTGAAACCCCAACTTCAATGGTCAAGATAATATGTGTAGCAAATTCTTAACATTTCTTATCTACCACTTACCACTTACTCTATTATTGAGTTCAAGCTCCAACCTTGGACCAACCCTTCAATCATAATCCAACCAACTTTCACACAGGAAAAAAAATTCCAATTCACTGTTGTACCTCGCTACTCGCAAATGAAGGTTGCAGATCCTATCCTTTCCCAATGACATTAACACCACGCTTTATCCCTTCAATGTTGCACCTCCAATGCATATCGTCTGTCCATTTTTCTCTTTCTCGTTAATCACAAAAACCGCGTCTTTCCTCCTCTCCTCCTGTGCCTTTTCTGTAGTGCATTTCAATGGAGGTAATTATGTAAATAAACATTGGAAAATAATCACAGAAAAGTCCCTATGGACTTTCCTGATCATTAACTTTTCAAAAGGCCTTTTTGGTGTATTCTTTGATCCTTGGGACCTAGGTGTCATTTCCCCAAAAAAAAAAAAAGAGTATCAAATGAGGGAGACAAAACAAATTATAGACCTATTTAGAATTAAATCATACTCATTAATTAACTATATCCTATATCTAAATACGGAGGGAATAATTTAAAATAATTACCACATAGACAAAGGATTGGTAAATAAATATTAAAGAAATAGAGTACTTTTTTTCTGCTCCATAATTCATCAGAATTAAGAAATAATGGTTAAGCTATTAAACTTGTTATGAATTGAAATTTTCTTAACTTTACATATATTAAATGAAGTTTTAAAGAAGAGATAAATACAAAGAGCTACATTCAAATATTAACTATACTTATAAAATTGACAAATACACATTAATTACTTTATTGTGGACTAAAAAATTATTTTATAATTGATTATATTGTGGACATTAGAGATTAATATTACCTCTAGTCTTTAATATAATACCCAATTGATTAATTTGAGGAGATCAATAAAACTTAATAAATTAATTTAAATTAATTTATTCTAGCTAATAAACTGATATATAATTTATTTGATACACATAAGTGTTTTCAAAGGCTATAATTAAGTAATTGAATGTGGGCAAAAAAATAAAAGTAATTGAAGGTGCTTCTTTAATCTCAATAAATTAATTAATTGAATTTTATATTGAGCACGTGGTAGTACCATGTGTTTTTTCTTTTTGGTAAAAAAAAAAAAAATTTTTGGGAAAAAGACAGAAAAAAATTTAAAGATTGCAAAGTCTTAAATTAGATTTATTACCATGAGTTGATAAGAAAATAACTAAAATTGATAAGTAATTTATAACTCATTTTTTAGAAAATACCTGATTTAAAATTTTAAAAACTCAAAAAAAATTTTAAATCTTTTTCCCTTATTTTTTTTTCAAAATCTGAAACAAGAAACGGGAAATTGTGAGGCAATCACTGTATATTATAACACCACTGGTTTTTGAAATATTTGCCGGCCGAGGGATTAACGATAATGTCGAGAAGATTACGATACCGTGACAGGCTGTTAGACGGAAAATAAATATTATTGGGCAACATACTTTTGACATTTGCGATGTACGAGGTGGTCCGCTTACAAGGACCAACGGGTTCTTGTGATTTTATTCTCCGTGACAGCTCTGTCACCGTGCGAAATTGTTGTTGTTGGTGGTGTGGATGGTTTTCACATCTACGTTGGCAATCATTCATTCTTTCCCGTTTATTCTTTTCTCGTTTTATTCCCATCTTAGCTTTGCTTGACCGTTGTATATTTGTGAAAGCAAAAGACAGCCAGAAAATAATTATTAATCATTTGTTGGATTTGATTTGATTACTGTCTCTTTTAAATTTTAATCAATCAATATTATATTATTATTATTATTGTAACACACTATATTATTCTTCCACTAAATTACTTTTAATCACTTTTATCAGATAAAAGCACATTCGTTTTCTTCTACAATGGGATAAGCATGAAGATAATAAAAGTATTAAAATAAAATAAGTATTAAATATATAAAATTTAATACCATATAAAGTAATACTTTTAAAAGGGTTATAGTGTAATTTTACTAACAAAGTTTTTCCCAATGAGTGTTTACCACAAATAAGTTATGGAAAAGGAAAAAACACCAATAAATAATTTAAAATGGTGCAGATTCATCAAAATTATTAAATTTAACCAAATATCCATTAAATTATAAGAGAAGAAAACCCTAACGGCGTTTGGTAAAATTTAATGGTTTTGGTGAATTTACACCATTTTAATTTGTTTATTGGTATTTTTTACCTCTTACAAAACTTATTTATGCCAGATATCTATCGGAAAAAACTTTATTAGTAAAATTGCACATTAACTTTCATAATTACTTTTTTAAAAAACTTTATAATTAGTCCCTAGTCAACTTTTTATTTATTCCTAAATCATTTTTATGTGTTGGAAATATATACTACTTTTTATGTGTTGGAAAACTTGCAATTTATTATATAATTTTTTGGCCAGCATATTTATCGCATTATTATCAAACTAGATTGTAGTCTAATGATTTGCACAAAACCTTAGAGAAATCATATTAAATGTTAAAGAAATAAATTTATATTAAATATATGTGTATATATTTATATATTAATCAATTAATTCAGAATAATTAAGCTCAACTAATTTTATGATCTACTTCTCGAGGAAAATTTTTAGAAGATGAACTATTTTTTTTTATTTTGACAATAACTTAAAAGTAATAAAAATAGAATTTAATGTAACAAATTCATTAATACTAAAAAAAGATTATTACTATTGTGATCAAACAATTACTATAAAATTAGTTTAATGAAAAATGAAGTTATATAGATTTCATGCATTGGCTAGAGTAATATATGACTGAAGCTATATTGTTCTTAAGCTTTAATGCCTCGTTTGGTACACGAAATTAGTTCTGATGGATATAGATTTGTAAATGGATATGAAGTTTAAAAGTATATTTAGTATGTCTTGGAAATGAGACATAATTTTCATATAAAAAAATCAAAATGTCCTTTCAATTAAAAAATAAACAAAAAATCTCATCTTTTCCCTCACAATGCATCATTGCTGGATTGATTACATTTTCACCGGAAATCTTCTTTGGTGAACCACCTTCAGAAGTACCAACGTCCACCATTAACCCACAAGTGACTAAACTGAAGCTTCGACAACCACTTATAACCCAAATCCAAAAATAAAGATCGCCATTTTTTCAGATCTGGTGCACCGAAGATGTGAAATCATCCAAGCTTGCTAGTTGGACGTCGTTGCATGAGATAAAATCTCTGGGTGGGTGTTGCTAAATGAGATAAAGCCACATCTCATTTAGCATGGAGCTTCAACCTTCCTAATCTTCCTTGCTTGACGTCGATTTGCTGATCTGGTAGAGAAGATAAGGATTTGGAAAAAGCAAGGTATTAAAACCTGGACCGGGTATTGAACCGGTCGGGGTACTGGGTTAAGGGTCAGTGGGCCAAACCGGGATCAAATCGGTGAGTAATTGAAGATTTTAGGCTTATAGTATGAAATTCTAAAGGAAAAAGCTAAATTTTTTTTTTTGGGAAATTGGGACCCGGACCGGACCGGGAATCGGACCGGTCTATTGACCGGTTCGGCGGGTTCCAGGCCGGTCTGGTCCGGGTCTGAGAACCTTGGGAAAAAGGGAGTGTCATGAACATAGACGATGGAGACAGAGGAGATGAGTCACTGGTGTTGGCACACCTCACATCCTTGTTGTCATCTTCCTTGCCAGTAGCAAGGGTGAGAAGCTTTCCTACGAAGTCTGGGTGGGTGAGGAGATGATTAGCCCGAAGTGTGAAAAAAGAGGGAATGGGTAGATATGAAATCCACCCATATAGAATTGTAAATCTTAGGGGTGATGATAGAAATGAATTCTAACCATTTTGGTGGATATGAAATTAGAAAATTTTCCAATTTCATCATATTAAACAAGCCTACACATAAAATTGAAGCCTATTTTCATTTCCACCTATTAATTCCATCGTACCAAATGGGTCTAATAATATTCACTGGTTTGTCAAATTCTTTGTTAGAAAGCCTGATTGATGGCAACAATGCATCCAAATTGAAGTTTATTTTGACAAAAAGAGGCTTCATAACTGGTGGATCAATCCGGCTTTGTAAACTAGTGAAAGAAAACAAATAAGTAACTTGATAATTTTAAATTTAAATTGATTCCATGCATCAAATATTTTTTCTTGTTTTTCACGTATCCTTTTTTTCTTTTTTGCCCAATATCACATATCCTAAATCTAAGTTACAATTATTAGGGTGAGGCTACTATAAGTTACACATGGTATTTTTCAAAAATCAAATTCATCTTTCTTATTTTTACATTTAAATAATTACATGTTTCTTCGCTCTCTCGCTCTTCATTAATTCTCCTCCATATCTTTTTCTAGTCATCCTCACTCACCCATTCTGTCCACAATTAGATGGATATTAAATAAATTACATTTTTTTACCTATTTATTAAAGTTTATCATTTTTAACCAAACTTTTTTTAGCAACGGTCAGATACAATTTTATATAAGATCGGAATTCGGAGGGTTACGAATGAAGATAAATTTGAAAGGGTATTTTACTATTTTATTTGAGGGGAAGAGGGCAGAAAACGCTAATTATTAAGGATGCAGATATATTTGAGGACTGAGGTGGGGGTGACTCAGAATATATGAACTACGAAAAAATCATACAAAGCATAGCGGTTTAGAGGTGGACTGGGTCCCACGAACAAAGTTTTTGTATATTACAGCTGGCATACCCTTCCTTCCAGTCTGGTCCTTCCCATCATACACACCCACCACCATTCTCTTCCTATTCCCCACTCTCTCTCTTAAAACTCTTTTAAGCCCTCTCCTTCACTCCCTCGCAAGAAACGACGATAAGCACAAACGCTTAATCCCTCTGTCTCTCTATCTTCTATCTGTCTATTTTTCTAACGATTACCTTCTATATCTTCTTTTGATCGGCTTTCTCCGACATGGCGGAAGAGCCCAAGAAAGCAGCTGAGGAAGTGGCGGAGGTAGAGGCAGTGGCCGAGAAATCTGTTGTTGAAGAGAAAGAGGCTGAGAAGCCGGTAATCGAAGCAGAGCCTGAGAAGGAGAAGCCAATTGCTGAGAGCGAGAAAAAAGATGAAGAGAAGCCGGCGGGGCCCACTGAGGAAGTTGTGGAGGATGAAAAACCTAAGGCGCCAACAGAAGAAAGCAAGATTACTCAGTCTGTTTCTTTCAAGGAGGAGACCTATGTAGTCGCCGACCTCCCTGAATCTCAGAAGAAGGCCCTTGATGAGCTGAAACAGCTTGTTCAAGAAGCACTGAACAAGCACGAGTTTACTGCTCCTCCTCCGCTGCCGGCGGCGGCGGCCAAGGAGGAGGAAGAGAAGAAGGCCCCGGAGGTGGTGACAACGGAGGAGAAGGAGGAAGAAAAACCTGCGGCAGCTGAGGAAAAAACTGAAGCAGAGCCTCCAAAGGAGGTTGTTGTTGCAGAGCCAGCTAAGGTTGAGGCTGAAACCGTTACTGAAGAGAAAAAGGAGGAGGCGAAGCTCGCACCTGAAGCTCTGGTCGTCGAAGAGCAAAAGGAGGAGGAGAAGCTGGCACCTGAAGCTCTGGTCGTCGAAGAGAAAAAGGAGGTGGTTGAAACTATCACTAAAGAGAAAAAGGAGGAGGAGAAGCCTACCCCTGAAGCTGCTGTTGCTATAGAGGTGGTTGAGAAAGTTTCTACTGAAGTACAGGATGATTCTGAGAAAGTGGAAACACTCAAAGAGACCATAGTTTCAGTCTCTGAGGAGGCAGCACCTGCAGCTAAGGATGGTGAGGCCACTGCTTCGGCATCGGAAACGGCGGCGCCGGAAAAGAAAGTGGAGGAGGAGGTGCCTGCGCCACCTCCACCTCCCCCGGAGGAGGTTTCAATCTGGGAAATTCCCCTGCTTGCGGATGAGAGGAGTGATGTGATACTCCTGAAATTCTTGAGGGCTAGGGATTTCAAGGTGAAGGACGCCTTCACGATGATCAAGAACACCGTCCGTTGGCGAAAGGAATTTGGAATCGACGCACTTGTTGAGGAAGATCTTGGGAACCATTGGGACAAGGTGGTGTTCACTCATGGGTATGATAAAGTAGGCCATCCAGTTTGCTACAACGTGTTTGGTGAGTTTGAGAACAAGGAGTTGTATCAGAACACGTTTTCTGATGAGGAGAAGCGCCAGAAGTTCATCAGATGGAGGATTCAGTTCCTGGAGAAGAGCGTTAGAAAATTTGACTATACTCCTACTGGTATTTCTAAAATTGTCCAGGTCAATGATCTTAGGAACTCACCTGGATTGGGTAAGAGGGAGCTCAGGCAAGCAACCAATCAGGCCCTCCAATTGCTTCAGGATAACTATCCTGAGTTCTTAGCCAAGCAGGTTCTTACATACTGTTTTCTTTAATTTCTCAATTTCGCACACACACACACACATGGATATATATATATATATATATATAACATAAAGGGGTGTGAGAAATTCTAGTAGGTGTAGGGAATTTGGTAGCTTTATTTGATAGAAGTCGGATCTCTGGGTTTTGATTTCTTCAGGTGTTTATCAATGTTCCATGGTGGTACCTCGCCTTTTCAAGGATGATCAGTCCATTCCTGACTCACAGGACCAAAAGCAAATTTGTATTTGCTGGTCCATCCAAATCTGCTGAAACCCTTTTCAAGTATGTGATTCCTTCTTTTCCCTTTCTCTTTCCTTTTCACTGTATGATCATTTATTGGACCTTTCTTATGCTTGGCCCTATTTATCTTTTGTTGGTTTGCTATTAATGGGTTTATGTATTTCGGCCTTCTCTTTCCCTTTTTATCAGGAAAACAGTGATATTTGTTTTTTTATTTTTTTGATTTATCACTTGTATTGAAATGTACCAAATTTTGACGTCTGTTTGATCTTTTCTGTTAAATAGATACATAGCTCCTGAGCATGTGCCTGTCCAGTATGGTGGATTGAGCAGGGAAGGTGACTATGAATTCACAACTGCTGACTCTGTTACCGAGTTTACCATTAAACCTTCAACACAACATATTATTGAATTCCCTGCTTCTGAGGTGAGGAGGATGTAAACTGCTTTCTACATTTAAGCTTCTGAATTACAATTTTCCTTAGGTTATTATATGTTGTGGTTTGTTCAATTGTCTTTTCATCATCCCAGGGCATTTTACATATAGCTTGATTGTGGCTAGGTCACATTCTATACATCATCCACAATAAATTTTGTGATTACCATTTTGTTATTTGATTACCTGAATTGACATTTTTTTGGGTCACTCTTAGGTTTTAAAAGTTGAGTGATGATAGCTAGAATAGTCTGTGAATTTGACCATAGTGTAAGTAAGACTTGTAGTGTTTAAATGTACAAGAGTCAGATAATTAATTTCATGGATATTAAGAAAGTTAGTTTAGTTAGTTGTTTATAACAAATATGTGTTGGTTTACCTATAACACCCTTTCTAATTATGTGCCTTGTAACTACTTTTGATGGAAACTCCTTTCCTATGTGCAATCAATAGCCATACTTTGGAGAGAAACCCCTTGTCTAGCTTCTATATTTAGAATCAGACCTTGGAGCAATTTGAACGAGATAGTTCAAATCATAGGAAGACTAACTGAATTCAATCCAAAACTAAACGGATGAAATATAATTTAGTCTCAATATATTTGTCTTAGAAAAGTTTCCTATTGTGCTTATACTGTATTTATGATTTGTAATTGTTGGATTTGCAGCCGAGCCATCTGGTTTGGGAACTGAGAGTTGTGGGTTGGGAAGTGAGTTATGGGGCTGAATTTGTGCCGAGTGCTGAAGATAGATACACTGTGATAGTACAGAAGAGCCGGAAAATTGGGATTTCAGACGAAACCATAATCTCTAATGACTTCAAAATTGGGGAACCTGGCAAGGTTGTGCTCACCATTGATAACCAAACATCAAAGAAGAAGAAATTGCTGTACAGGTCCAAGACCAAACCCATCTCTGAGTGAGTAAAAAGCTTTCACTGCAAGGAGGAGAACCTGTAAGGTCTGTGAATTACTATTGATTATTATAGATTATGTCAAAGGGAAGAAGAATAAGGGCTCTACTTTGTATTTCATTTAACATGGAAATGGGCTGGATGGGGGATGGGATTTATTCTTTTTCTTTTTATACAGGGGTTATATTTGTTCGCTTGGCTGAAATTAATTTGTTTGTTGTTAGTGGTTGGGAGATTTTATTTAGAGTAACTTGTCATTTTTGTTCCTAGAAAGTTTCCAACTTTTCAATTCGGGCTCGCCTATGATGTAACCTTCTGAGAATAGGCTTTCAATCCAGTCTCCCAGAAGATATGATGATTGGGAAACTTGATAGATTGAACTCACAGGGGTTACATGTTAGACATTTGGATTGAAAAATTAGTCAATTGTTCAAGGTTAAAGATGACAATTTACTCATTTATTTACAATTTGTTGTTTTTCCTAATACCCTTTTTTAAAAGGGTGGTTGGGGAGGGATACACAATTGGGGTTTATTTGTATGTATTTGTCTGTGAAGTGTGGAGTGAGGGAGAAAGTCTATATTTGTAATATGATGATATACTCCAATGCCTGCCTGTAAAGTTTGTATGATTGTGATGATGTATTACTTATTCACTTGGTAAATATCGAAGTTCATTTTTTCTGGCGTCTTTTGTTCTGTGACTTTGATAGGTTAGGTTCCAAGTGGTCTATTCGGTAATATGCGCATTTGTTTTTTCTGGTACGAATTTGTTGAAAATTATGGGACTGTTGTAGTTACTACTTTTCACAAGACTATTGGGTAATTGAAACGTGTCTGTCTTTGTTGATGAGAGTGTGATGGCTGCGGAAGAATCTGTTTCTGCCCATAGTTTCTTGACTCGCTTTTCTCAAACCACATTCGAATTCCTTTTGTGTGAGGAATAGTAACGACCTTTTTCTGGGTATCTTCATATTACAAGCAATTTTATTTGAGATACTGTTGGATATTAAAGTTGGACACTTCTCTCAGTGAGGACTTGAATCTTGGTTCGGTCACGTTGTAAGGCACTAGTCCCTTTAGCTAAATCTAACCTCTATTGGTGAATACCAAAGTTATGGAACCTAGACCGGACCGGCCGGTCCGGCTCGGAAACCGGTGAACCGGTCCAGGTTCAAATAAAAAAAAAAGCCTAAAATTTTCAATTTCTTACTGGTTTTTCTCCGATCTGACCTACTGACCCTTAACTCAATACCCCGACCGGTTTAATGTCCTGTCTGAGTTTTAATACCTTGATGAATACTGACCACTTAGTCATATGACTAATGCTTGTCGCTCGTTGATTTTGTTTTTTTAATACAAAATGATATTCCCTTTTGGTTTTTAATATAAGACATTTATCTAATTTAATTAGACTATGAAAGTTAGTTAATATGACATGTTATCTAAAACATTATAATTAACTTCTTTAATTCTCTTACTCTTTTCTTTTTTGATTATTGTTGAGGGAGCATTAATAGTGATAAATTAGATAAAGATTGACAAATATAAAAAATGTCTTATATTTAAGATTAAGATTAATTCTCTAAATATGTTATATTAAGCATGGAAGGGCAATCTGTTTCTTTAGATATTGTTTGATTGGACGGCAATCTGTTCGGCCTTCTATTTTTCCATGCACTTCATTCATGATATGGAGCTTTGCATTATTGTTAGTGTTCGAGATATATGCAGGGTGATGACACCAAGAAGCCACCGTATTTACAGGAAGAACTATTTTTTAATAATAAAATTGTTGGCAGACTCGATTATTTCTGTAACGGTTGATATGCGGAGCTTATAAAAGTAGTTCTTGCAGACCATAGCGTGCTTAAGGACTGGAATTATCGTGGTAGAAAGAAGGCCAGACCTTCACTAATGTGATTAGTGGTTAATTTATAGTTGAAGATATAGTTAACTACTTTTGGAGAGAATGTAGAATATATGCGGATAAAATTTTAAGAACGCTCTCCTCGTATAACATACGGAAAGTATATGCTCGTTTAATTTGTAAAAGTTGGTTACTATGAAGTATAAGAAACAAGCAAAAACATTGACTAAAGTATTTATGAAATAAAGAGGCAAAAGTGAGATTCACAGAGTGAGGGAAACCATGAAGGAAAGAATCTATATTCTGCTACCCTATATGAGGAGGGGTCTGCTTCCTATTATGAAGTTTGATGAACTGCGTGAGTGCAAGTGATAATCAACATTGGCCTTGAGGTTGAAGCTTAAATCCGAGTTGTTAAAACTAAAGAAGAGATGTTTCTTGGTGTATCAAAAAATCTCCAAGTGGCGTGTGCTTGCATAGGAAAGGATTTTTATTCGTTGATATTAACATGACCGGGGTGGGGGATTATATTCTCTTTCTTAGTGTTTTCTTAATACAGTTTAAGTACATGCACAAAAGCATACAAATACAGCAACACGAGTATGATTTATGAAAAAATAACAAACAAGAAGAAGAGGGTTGTTGTTGTTGGAAATGTTAAAAAGAAATGGGTGATAAATGATTTAAGCAAAGTAATAAAGGCCCAAGGTCCATTCAAAAAAAAAGGGAAGAAAAGATAAGAAAAAAGGAGTAAACAATAAAAAAAAAGAAAAAAAAAAGCAAAAAGTTTGACCAAATAACATTTGTGGGGTTTGAATTTAAAACCTCACCTCCACGAGTCCCATTTCCCATTTCAGCTTTTTCAGTGTCTCCTTCTCTTATCTCAAAAAAGGAGCTGTTTGCTGCCTGCCATTGTTATTCCACCTAAGGGTTGAAGCTTTTGAGTCCATTTTGGTAAGTAAAATCACTTCTATTCACTAAAGTCCTTTATGAACATTGTTCTACTCAACTTGCTGTTTTGAGCACACATGGCATTGTGTGTGTGGTGGGGGGGCGTTGAATTTAAAACCCCACCTCCATGCGTCCCATTTCAGTTCTATGTGTGTGAGTGAGAGAGAGGAGTCGTTCATTGTCTGCCATTTTTATTCCAGCTAAGGGTTGAAGCTTTTGGATCCATTTTGGTGAGTAAAATCACTTCTATTCACTAAAGTCCCTTCATGAACATTGATCTACTTAACTTCTTGTTATGATCCCACATGAAATAGGCCTAGTTGACAGTGACCAAATCGGCCCAATTATGAAACAAGGCCTGAGGAGGAGTATAAGAAACAAAAGAAGGACCTGGAAGCTGAGAGAATTAGAGGAGAATACTGTTATATAAGAAGACAAAGGGAGTGGGGTCGGGTGTGAAAGGTTTTATGGACTCCCTCCCTCCCTCCCTCCCTCTCTCTCTCGATTCTTTTGTACTCCCATTGATTTCTGTTTTTCATTCTGCCATTTCTGATTTCATCACTTTTCTACCTTGAACTATCTGCATCTTTATATTGTAACTATTGTGATTGCAATATAACATCATATCTGTTGGCAGATATCATTTTCTATTGTTACTCTTTGTTTTCGTGTTTTAACAGTACATACTTGGTGCTTCCATTGAGTTTTTCATGGCAAAAAACAAGGGGCTCAAAGAGTTGTAGACTGATATGAAAAAAGCTAATGATTTCATCAATGAGGCAAAAGGGTGATTTACTCATATTGAGACTATGGTCACTCACTACTTCAGTCCATGCATGAGTTAAAAAGGCACCTGAGATTGCGAGTCTCTCTTCTTCTCCTACTACTTCATCGACGACTCCTTAAGGTGGACAATCGTTGAACTATAGTCCTTATGGGGGTAACCATATTAAGATCAACTTTCCTCACTTTGATGGCACAAATGCTCTCACATGGCGCTTCAAAGTAGAACAATACTTTAAGTATTTTGATACTGGAGATCCCACGCCTTGTAATTGCATTAATCCTTTTCGATGGAGATGTGCTACCATGGTTTCAAATGATGGACAGAGCTAATCGGGTTTTGACATGGGCTTTGCTAGCTTGCACCACTGAAGAACAATATGGACCATCACCATTCGATTGTGCCCGTTCTCAACTCTTTAAACTTACACAGCGAGGGACTCTCAAGGAATACATCACACAGTTCATGGCCTTGGCTAATCGTACGGAGGAGATTCCTGAATCCGCCATGTGTGACTGTTATTTTGGTGGATTGAAATCATATCTGTGTCGCGATGTGAACGTTCAAAATACTTCAACACTTCCACAAGCAATGTCTCTAGCCTGCTTGTTTGCTGAATCTGTTTCTGATTCTATCGTGCTACCAACTGGAGCTCTCTATTCTAAAGTAGGTCTCCCACTACTGTGGGTTGTGCTTCGTATTATCCATCTAAGCGTTCTTCATCAGGTGCTGCATCCTCGTCCACTAAGACGGCTAAGTCAAGTCTATCGCCGTTATTACTAACATCGTCTACACCACCGATTAAAAGGATAACACTAGCTGAGGTGCACATTGGTCGTAAGAAAGGATTGTGCTACACATATGATGCCAAATTTACACCCAATCATCTTTGCTAAAACAAGCAATTCATGCTTTTGGTTTCTGAAGAAGATAACACAAAATTATCTGTCGAAGAGCTAGAGCATAACAATATTAATGATTCTCTTCATCACTTGTCCTTTTTGGCTTCACATGGATGTAGGGACCTGTGACCATTCGGTTCAATGGTTCTATTAATGGCACGAAGGTCCAAATTCTATTCGATGCCGGTAGTTCCAACAACTTCATCCACCTAAGAATTGTTAATCATATAAAGTTACCAATGGAATCCACTTCGACTGTGCGAGTA
>OY725329.1:28031331-28066747 GCA_963242795.1 Inga leiocalycina | reverse complement strand
AGTGAAAACAAATTCATTTGCTTTGTTTAGGCGATGAATGAATGTTGGGTTCACCTCTCTTAATAATTTTAGGGAAAATTAATCTCTGGGTCCTTATAGTTTCATTGAGTTTTGAATCAAGTCCCTGATTTTTTTTCTTCCTTAAAGTTTACTCCGCTTGGTCCATTAGTCCTTCATGTATAAATCCGTTAAATAGTGATTAACGGTGCTAGATAATCTGTTAGGCATTGATGATGTGGCAATACATTAACAAGTTAGATCTAATTAGGCCAGGTGAATCCACATAGGTTGTGACTGGACTAGAGCATTTTTGGGAGAGGTGGGAATGTTGATCGGACTGTGCAAGCAGACTTAGATGAAGTTTCCTTCCAAGTGATGTGTGCCCATCATCAATGATTCTAGTTCAAGAAACTTCTTCCCTATTTCTCTTTCATCTACTGGCAATCCGTGGTCCTTAGGAATTCTCATGGAAATAAAGCAGTGGTATAATTTTTGCTTGGATTGATTTGAACATGTTGGAATATGTCTAGTCCATCTTTAATGGATTAGGGCCTAAGCTCAATATAAAAGAGGCTGTTATGTAAATAAATATAGACAAATATGGGTATTAAGGAAGAATTTTATCTTAATGATTTAAAATTCAAATTAGATTAACTGCCCATACATCATATTTGTGAATGTAGTCAATTTGTGTGGGTCAGTTGAAAACACACCGAAAGAAAACTTCCACAGAAAAACTTCTCTCTCTGACTCTCTTTTCTTTAATGGTGAATCCGCCGTAATGAACGTGACCGGAGTCCATATCAGTGCTCCGATCCTGTGTGGATACTCAGCAAGCCAATAAATTCTAGGTATGCCCGAAATCATACAGAACATAATATAGGAGAGGGATTGTGTGTTTAGATTTTGGCATTTCATTATTAGTGCGCAGTATTAACAAATGGGTACTAAAGTGATTGTGGGTCATAAAGATCCAGATGCTTCAGTTCGTTTTTTATGATAAACCAAAATAGATGCGTTTCTCATTATCAGCTATGAGCAACAGGAAGACCATCACCAATCATCAGCAAATCAATTCATTTTGGGCGTTCTAGCATGACTAGCAAATCCCTCGAGGTCAGGGCTTTAGCCTTTAGAATTGATGGCCTTCTCTTCACCATCAGTCTCCTCAACAATCGATGACCCTGCTCTCCCCAAAAATACACTAGTCTAGTCACGGCCTATGTGGATTCACTTATGCCTAATCAAATCTAGCTTGTCAACATATCTGCCACATCATCAATGCCTAACAGATTTTTTAACACCATTAATCACTATTTAACGGATTTATACATAAAAGACTAATGGAACTAACAAAGTAAACTTAAAAGACCCCATAAAAGGGTGGAAAAAATTCAGCCACTTGATTCAAAACTCAATTAAACTATAAGGACTTGGAGATTAATTTTCCCATAATTTTATATCATACCCCAACTAACTCTTATATTAACAATACGAGGTAGTAACTTTTATTAAGTTGACTTAAGCATTAAAATTTAATTTAATTAATATTTGATAAAACATCAATTTTGTGACCAACTTAGGTTGATGTGAGTGGTAGGGGCTGTTTTTTTTGTACAAGATGTTAGTTCAAGCCTTTAACCCAAACGAGAGGGTGAATTGGGTGATATTAAAATATTAAACTAAGAGGGGGTGAGTTGGGTGATATTAAAATTTTAAACTTAAAACAAAACTTAATGAAGAGATTAGAGATAGAGATATATCACCAAAGGGATAGACACACAAGATTTATGCTGGTTTGGTCTAACTACTTGACCAATGTCTAATGCTCAGAAATCCTTCCAAGTGTTTCACTATCCTTCTAAGTGTTTCACTATCCTTCTAAGATTCGCCGGGCTCTTGATGCCTCAGTATAAGTAAGTTTCTTCTCGAAGAACACACACTCTCTCTTAAACTTTGTAATTAATGGCCACACTCAAGCTCCAACTACCTTGAGTTACTCAATAGCAATAAATTTTTCAATAGAATCTCTCCCACTAAGAGTAGGTAAATAAGCACCAAAGTGCATAAAATTACACAATCACAGAGCACAAAACTTAACTGTTAGATCTCATATGTTTTGATGATCACAAAGAATGGTATGAAAGAGATTTGATAAATAAATAAGTTTGAACAAAGTAGTAACAGAGCAAATCTTCACTTGAAGTAAGCACTGGAGTAATGAAGAAAGGCCAAGAGAAAAAGCTGAGAAACTTCATCACTGGCAAAATTTCTAAAGGGTTACTCGAGTAAGTAATCGAGTAATGAGATAGAAACTTGAAGTAACCAGAGTTAACCTTCAAGTAACCTGCCAATGTACTCGAGTAAGTACTCGAGTAATAAGGAAAAGACTTCCAGTCGCTCTCGGCCTGCCAATGTTACTCGAGTAACCAAGTAAAAGTCTTCCAGTTGCTCTCGGCCTGCCAATGTTACTCGAGTCCCCTGCTTCAAGAAATATGTTGCTCTCGGCATTTTCAATCCTGCCAATATTACTCGAGGAGCTACTCGAGTAACTCACTGTGGTAAGCAAAACTTGAAGGTAATACTCGATTAACTTGATATGCTTTTATCACACTTCACTCGAGGCACTACTCAAGTATGCAGGTATTCAATTATTCTTTGTCAAATATTTGAACTAGATTACTCGAGTCAGTAATCGAGTAATCTGTAGAGTTATTTACAAACACTTGAAGTATCTACCCGAGTAAGCTATGCAGAAAATTTATGTTTACTCTAGTAAGTACTCGAGTAGCAAGGTAAGCAAACTTGAAGTGCTCTCGGCCCTGAAATCCTGCCAACATTAGTGGAGTAAAGCATCGAGTAACCTAGAGTTTATTTGAGAGATTACTCGAGTAGCTACTCGAGTAACCTATAAGGAAAAGTGTACCATACACGAGTAAATACCCGAGTAAACAGGTATTTCCAAGGTTTGTAAATTTGTTTACTTCATGCACTACTCAAGTTATGTGATGTTCATTAATTAACTTGTTATCATTACTCTCACGATGATACTCGAGTAAGTACTCGAGTAAATTTAATGAATACTCGAGTATGCAAGTCCAAAAATTCAGAAATCATTCCAACGTTCATTGATTTGTTTCCTATGTGATTAACCCTTCATTGTATTAGTATTCTTAGCATATCCGTAGAAAAACAATGAAGAGATCTTACCAAATAAGGAAAGTCAGATGCAACGTTCAAACACTACCTACCGCCACCTACCGCAAATGGATATTTTTCAAATACTGGAAAAGTCAACAGTGGCTGTGCACACTCTAACGGATGAGAAGAAAATGTTCCAACGGTCATTAACAACACATCTATATATATGGGAACATCCAAACAAAGAAGAACTACAAGAACACACACGAACGCATTATCAAGTTCACGTTCAATACTCTGTTTTTCATATACTTGTAATTCTGTACTTCAGTGATTCTTATTCACTCTGTGAGAGAGATATTTTATTCAAACTCAATATTTGTTATTGAGGTAACTTAAGGTTGTGGAACCTCGAGTTGGGATTGGATTACAACTTGTAAGGGGGAGCGAGTGTCCAGGCGAAGGAACTTGCTTGTACTGAGGTACCAAGAACCCACTGAATCTTGGAAGTTATAGTGAAACTCTCAGAGATACTCTGAGGACTGGACGTAGGTCAAAGTGGTTGTGGCCGAACCAGTATACTCCCGGTGTACACTTCGGTGATATTTCTCCTTACTCTTTACTGCATTATATTCACCGTCAAATTTTCATATTTGCAACGAAATTTTTAGTGTCACCCAATTCACCCCCCTCTTGGGTGAAACGCTTGCTTTAACATTTGGTATCAGAGCCTAGGTCTTCTTGTTAAGGTATAACAACCTAAGAAGGATCCAATGGCAAGCATGGGTGAAGGAATTCTTCTCGACAGAGCATCCATCAGTAGACCACTAGGTTTCAGTGGTGAACATTTTTCTTTCTGGAAAGCAAAGTTCAGAGTATTCATGTTGGCTACCGAATATGGGCTATGGGATGTGATTGAGAGTGGAAACTATCAACCTACAATGATTGTAGATTCTCAGAAAATTCCCAAGATACCAGCGGAATATGATGAGAATGACAAGAAACTTATCACTCTCAACAACAAGGCAATTCTGATGATACAAAGTGCTTTGAGTCAAAGTGAATACTTCAGAATTTGCATACTTCCAACAGCAAAGCAAATGTGGGAAGCTCTGGAAATAGCTCATGAAGGAACTTTGGGAATAAAGGAGAATCAGATCAACACCTTGGTCACTAAATTTGATCTACTTCGAATGAAATCAGGTGAATCAATATCTGAATTCAAACTTAGATATACTCATCTTGTTAATCAACTTGCAGCACTTGGGAAAGTTTATGATCAACATACCCAAGTACAAAAAATTTTGAATATTCTTTCTAAAGAGTGGGAGGCCAAAGTCACTGCGATAGAAGAAGCAAAAGGAGAATCAATGAGATTAGTTGCTTCTCTATTTGGAAGTTTTTCTGAATATGAAAGTAAACTAAAGTTCAAACGGGAACTAGATGACATCGGTGACAAGAAGAAGAGAGGCCTAGCACTAAAAGCAAAAGAAGAAAATCAAGATGAGGATGAGGAGTTTGACGATGATGAAATGGGTCTAATCATAAAACGATTTAGAAAGTTCTACAAGAAAGGTCAAGGATTCAAACACTTTCACAAAGGAGGAACTAGCAGCAAAGATCATATCATTTGCTACGAATATGGAAAACCAGGATATATCAAATCAAAATGTCTAAAACTGAATCAAAAGAGCAAAGAAAAGAGAAAAGGCAAATTCTTTAACAAAAAGAAGGCATTTGTATCTGCTATATGGGGTGATAGTTCCTCTAACGAAGAAAGTGATGAAGAAGAAGTAGCCAGTATATGTCTCGTTGCTCAAGAAGAAACAGAAGAAGAGGTAAATGATTCTGATCCTACCTATGATGAATTACTTTCTGAATATAATGCTTTACATTCTAAATTCATCAAAGTAGTTAAAGAATTAGTTGTTTTTAAAAAGAAAAACAAAGCTCTTGAAAGTGAACTTAAAGAAAGTTCAGAAAAGGATTGTGAAAATTGTTCTTCTTTGAAAAAGAAAAACATTGATCTCACAAAAACTCTTGAAAAATTTACTAAAGGAAGTGAGATGCTAAATGTGATTTTAAAAGCTCAACGATTTGTAAATGACCGATCTGGTATTGGATATGATCCAAAATCAGATAGAAGGAAAGGTAGAAAGAAAGCAGGAGGTAAGTCATATTTGAATTATTTTTAGCATTCTGTGCATACATCAAATCCTTTTGCGTCTTGTAATTACTGTAATAGAAAAGGTCATTATACCTCTTCATGCATTCATAAGAAGAAAGGAACGATAGGAACCTACAAATGGGTACCTAAAGGAACATATGTTTCGAAAATTTCCTGTACTAACCCAAAAGGACACAAAAAGAAGTGGGTACCTAAGACTTAATCGTATTTAATTACAGATATGTCTCAAAGCATCCAAAAACAACAAGTGGTACATAGACAGTGGATGCTCTAGACATATGACCGGTGAATTTGAAAGTTTTACCAAATTGCAACCTAAAGAAGGTGGAAAGGTAAAATTTGGAGGAAATCAAACCGGAAGGATAGCAGGAATTGGTGAAATCAGAAATGACAAAGGCATACAAGTCAAAGACGTATACTATGTCGAAGGATTGTGCCACAACTTGCTGAGTGTGAGTCAGTGCAGACAAAAACAACTAGGTAATATTTGACTCAGAGGAATGTCTAATGATCAACAAGAATGACTTACTACTTGATAAGAAGAATATCAAGGCTAAGCTCAGAGCAACAAGGGAAGGTAATTGTTATACTCTAGATATTAGGAGAAATGAATCTGAAAATTGTTTTCTGAGTAATGCCGATGAAAGTTGGCTATGGCATAAGAGATTGGCTCATGCCAATATGCATCAATTAGGCAAACTACTCAAAAAGGATTTAGTTCTTGGATTACCCAAAGTCAATTTCAAAAATGACTTGATTTGTGACGCATGTCAAAAGGGTAAACAAACTAAATCATCTTTCAAATTGAAAAATGAGATTTCAACAAATAGACCACTACAATTATTGCATATGGATTTAGTTGGCCCAGCAAGAGTAAAGAGTCTTGGTGGCAACTTATATTCATTGGTTATTATTGATGACTTCTCCAGATTCACATGGGTTATTTTTCTATCATCAAAGGATGAAACCTTTGAAGAATTTATTGTTTTTGCCAAGAAAGTGCAAAATGAGAAAGGTATGTCCATTGCAGGTATTAGGACCGATCATGGTGGAGAATTTGAAAATCAAGCCTTTGAAGAATATTGTGATACTAATGGCATTGATCATAATTTCTCTGCTCCAAGGACACCTCAACAAAATGGAGTTGTGGAACATAAGAATAGAGTGCTCACTAAAATGGCTAGAGCAATGATAAATGAAAAGAACGTGTCTCAAGTTTTCTGGGCTGATGCTATGAGTACAGCATGCTATATTTCAAATAGATCCTATATGAGAACAAAACTTGGAAAGACACCATACGAGCTGTACAAAGAAAGGAAGCCAAACATTGCTTATCTACACATCTTCGGTTGTAAGTGTTTCATTCATAATAATGGTAAAGATAACTTAGAAAAATTTGATTTAAAAAATGATGAAGGAATTTTCCTAGGATATTCTAACCGAAGTAAAGCATATAAAGTTTTCAATAAAAGAACATATGTTGTTGAAGAATCAATTCATATTGTATTTAATGAATTTGAATCCTCTGACAAAACCATTGATGAAGAGCAGGAAGTTGTTTTAGATCACGAAAATGGTCAATCTATTTCTAAATCTCTTATTCCAGAGGTTGATGAAACCAAGGAAGAAGAGCAATTACTAGGACAACCTAGAGCCTGGAAATACAATAAAAGTCATCCCTTAAATGAAATCATAGGAGATGTGAATGAAGGGATCAAAACTAGAAATAGAATTTTCAATGAAGTAAGTTTTTCTGCATTCATTTCTGAGATTGAACCTTCTAACATTGAGGAAGCCTTATCAGACAATGATTGGGTTATAGCAACGCAAGAAGAACTAAATAAATTTGAAAGAAATCAAGTTTGGGATTTGGTACCCCGACCTAAGGATCATCGATCATTGGCACTAAATGGGTATTCAAGAACAAACTCGATGAATCCTCAATTATTGTCAGAAACAAGGCAAGATTGGTGGCCAAAGGCTATAATCAGGAAGAAGGAATTGATTATGAGGAAACGTATGCTCCAGTAGCTAGATTGGAAGCTATACGTGTACTCTTAGCCTTTGCATGCATCAAAGGATTGAAACTCTATCAAATGGATGTAAAGAGTGCATTTCTGAATGGTTACATCATGGAAGAAGTATACGTAGAACAACCTCCAGGTTTTGAAGATGTAACTAAACCTGACTATGTTTTCAAACTCAAAAAGGCTTTATATGGTTTAAAACAAGCTCCTAGAGCTTGGTACGAAAGGCTCATTAAATTTCTTATTGATTAAGGTTTTGTATGAGGAAAATTTGATACAACACTTTTTACAAAACGAAAACGTGATGATATTTTAATTGTTCAAATATATGTTGATGATATTGTTTTCGGTGCTACTAATGAATCTCTGTGTAAGGAATTTTCTGAGATAATGCAGGGAGAGTTTGAGATGTTAATGATGGGAGAATTGAATTTCTTTCTCGGTTTGCAAATCAAACAAAGAAAGAATGGAATCTTCATATCTCAAACAAAGTACTTGAAAGAGTTATTGAAGAAGTATGGAATGGATGAAGCAAATGGAACGGACACACCTATGAGCTCAATTACGTTGCTTGATGCTGATGTCAAAGGGAAAGACTACAACATCACAAAATATAGAGGAATGATTGGATCATTACTCTATCTCACGGCAAGCAGACCGGACATCCAATTCAGTGTTGACATTTGTGCAAGATATTATTCAGCACCAAAGGAATCACATGCTGAAACTGTCAAACAAATCTTTAGATACCTTGTTGACACACCAAAATTGGGTCTATGGTATCCTAAAGGAAAAAGTGAATATCTAGTTGCATATTCATATTCTGATCATGGAGGATACAAGACAGATAGAAAGAGCACCAGTGGACAAGGACAATTTCTTGGAGGATCTCTTGTATCATGGTTCAGCAAGAAACAAAATACAGTGTCTCTTTCATCAACGGAAGCCGAATATGTTGCAGTCTCGAGTTATTGTGCACAAGTGATATGGTTAAAACAACAACTACAAGATCTTGGTATTTATCTCAAAGAAATACCAATCTATTGTAACAATACCAGTATGATAAGCTTGGCAAAGAATCCAGTTGAACATTCTAGAACCAAGCATATCGATGTCAGACATCACTTCATCAGAGATCATGTTCAAAAGAAAGATGTAAAAGTGATATTTATTCCTACTCATCTTTAACTAGCTGATATATTCACCAAACCTCTTGCAAAAGATCAATTTCTATACATTAGAAGAGAATTGGGAATGGTAAATCCCAATGAATTGTAAGTTATTTCAGTTTCTTATAATGTTAGATAAAGATATTTGATAATGTTTTGATGATTACTAATTTAAGCATCGGAGTATGTAGAAACTTGTTTTACAGGAAGATTGAAACTCTGTTTTGAGAAATAAAAAAAGAGGTTATCAGAGGACACCATTACTGGAGTGCCAACTTCAAGTAATGTCTGACACCCGAGGGACAACTTGAAGTAAAAGAGCACATTACTCGAGTAAGTACTCGAGTAATGGTCTTCAAAAACTGGGAGCAAAGTCTAAAGTCACCTGAAATTTAAATCAAACAGTTCATTTGGTAATAAATGAACAGTCGAAAGGAGAAAAGATAGGCTACCCGAGGGAAGCCTCGAGTAAACTTGAAGTTTACTCGAGTAAGGCCTCGAGTAACTGCAGGTCCAGATCACAAACTAGATGAGAATCAACTCAAATTTGTCCTTAAACAGTTATCAAATGATCAAGGGAACAAACATGGATAA
Source organism: Inga leiocalycina (assembly GCA_963242795.1). Classification (NCBI taxonomy): domain Eukaryota; kingdom Viridiplantae; phylum Streptophyta; class Magnoliopsida; order Fabales; family Fabaceae; genus Inga; species Inga leiocalycina. Next base: position 28,057,628 of record OY725329.1, on the reverse strand, counting down.
TTACAATATTATTCATGCCAGGTACGCAATTTAAATGAATTATTTTAGAAATTTTCTATATGATCACTCGAGTAGGGACTCGAGTAAACATGATATTTACTCGAGTAAGGATTCGAGTAACGTTGAGTTCTAGGTCTTTATCTGTCGCAAACTCGGTCATTTCCACAAAATCTCCTTGAGTAAATCACCCAGTCCTCTCACATAAAGTTTTCACAATCTCTTCCTTACTTGATTTCCGTTAAAACCTATCAAATCTTAGCTCCAAAAACTTCCTATTTTGTTCATATTCATCTTGCCCTAACTCGCGACTTCTCACTCTATTTTTCTGAGATTTCAAGTTTTCTCTGAATCAAAATGGTTAGAACCAAAAATCTTACTCCTACAAATTCTTCTGGATCCCCACAACTCTCTGACCCTCTTTCTTCTCTTCCCAAAAAGAGACGAAAACTCACACCTAGATTAAAAGCCAAAATCCAACCAAAACCTCAACTGAAACCAAAGGAGAAAGGTGTTGTGATTAAAGAGCCAGTGGTCACAAGGGCTCAATCAAAGAAGAGCACCTCTACTGGGAGAGGCAAAAGTGTCAAGTCTCCTTCTCCTCTACTTTCTGATTCTTCCACTCCTTCTTTCACTCCAAAACCCTCTAAAAACCCTAAGTATGATGTGAATGTGGCTAAGGCAATGGCTGGAATTCTTGATCAACTAGAGAAGGGGCAATCATCCAAGAAGTCAGAATTGCCAGAAGAGGAGATCACTAAACCTCCAAAGGGGTTCAATGTCAACAAACTGGAGGAATCTCAGAAGTATCTCACACAATTCTCAAGAAGAAAAGTCTATAAAACTCACTGTGTGGATCTCAAGGTACTTCAGGAGGTATTGAAGTATGACCTAAGTCCTTTTCTTGAACCTTTTTATGCCTTGGCTGTCAATTAGACTTCCTTTTTGCACAAAAGTTGTTACTCATTTTTACTGCAATCTAGAAATCCTAGATGAACCCAATAGGACTTCTGCAGAGGAAGAAATGACCACAACTGTTAGAGGCCAGAAAATCCTTATCTCACCTTCTAGGATCAATGTTCGGTTAGGAATAGAAAACCCTCCAGATGATATCTACTCCAAACTTGAACCAAACCAAATTTTCACTGTCCTAAGACCTGGTGAGCTAATAGGTCCACTTAATTTTAACCCGAGTGACATGTGTGATAATTATAGGGTTCTTTGGTATATATACTCTAGATCCCTTGTAAACAAAGCCAATAACTACACCCATTTCTCTGACCGGGACTATAGGTAGTTTGCTTCTTTACTCCTGAAGGAACAAAAGGATTTGGGGGAATACATATTTTCTGAGATGAAGAGGTACAGAATTGATGGGAAAGCCATTACTCCTATGCCATATCCTCAGATTATTTCGCTTGTCCTGAAGAAAAATAAGATATGGTACTTGGAGAGTAAAGAGCACATTAAGAGGGTTACCCCAATTAGAAGAAACCAGATTGGGAAGCTCAATATTGAAATTCCTCTCAAGGGTCCTCTGGAGTCTGGTTTTAAGAAGAAGAAGAAGACTGAGACTGAGACGAGTAAAATGGATGACATTCAGTCTTCTGCTCCAGCTGCCACTACCTCTTCACCCTCTTTCCTCAATGCCATACTTCAACACTTCATGGAAAATATGCTCAAGGGATTTCATGTAGACATCGCAAACACCAATGCTGAGTTGATAACTCACATGAATGACAAGATGACTGAGTTGGTTGAGAGGATGGACAAAAGGCACGAGGAATTGTTAGCTGAGTAGCGTGCCCAGGGTGAGACCCTGATGTTGATCCTAGCAAGATTGGATTCTATGGGTCCTAGACCTTCTGCTGGTCCATCATCTGCACTTGAGGCATTCTCACCTCCAGAGAACATCCCCTCTGAGCTTCATCATACTGAGGTTGAGCCAACTATCCCTGAGATATCCTTTCCCAAACCTCTAGTCTCTAATCCACTTGAACCAAGAACCAGAGATATCCTATGCTCAGTGGATAATCCTGAAACCAATGAGACTATTCACATCATCATTAAGGATTCACCACCCAGAGCTCAGCCTGAACCCTCTCCTACACCTATTCCATCTCCTACTCATACAGAGGAAATCTCTCCCTCATCCTCTGGTCATCATTCTGCAGATGCCACAGAAAATGTTGAGACCACTACTATGATTGTCTATCAGCCCCCTCCAGTTCCTCCAAGAGATGACATTCATATCCCTCCACTAAATCTTCTTGAACCAGAATCTTCCAGCTCCTCTTCTTTTGATTCTTCTAGTTCAGATGGTCCTTTGGTTCTTCCTGTGAAGCCTATTTCTATGGTCAAGCCTTCTAGTCCTCCACTTGATTGATGAAGGGAGAAGAGCTTGAGTGTGATTTTGTGGAGTTTCTGAGTTTCTTTTAAGTTTTCTTTCATTTTGGGAATATGGATGTACATGGAATTTAGGGAGCTTTTCATACTTGTAATGCAATTCTAAGTTAAATGCAAGTATCTTTAAGTTTTAAGTTCAATTTAAATCCATTTAAGTTTTTAAGTCATAATACATTGTGGGACTAATGAGTTTATTATGTATGTAAGGTGAATATGTTATGTTTTCAAAATTTTTCAAAACACTTTGAATTGACACTTAACAAGTTATTTCAAAAAGGTTTTCAAAATTACCATTGATTTCAAGAAGTGTTTATTTGAGAACTCAATTTCAAAAATTTTGTTCAAAATCACCAAGTTTTATCATCATCAAAAAGGGGGAGAATGTTAGATCTCATATGTTTTGATGATCACAAAGAATGGTATGAAAAAGATTTGATAAACAAATAAGTTTGAACAAAGTAATAACAGAGTAAATCTTCACTTGAAGTAAGCACTGGAGTAATGAAGAAAGGCCAAGAGAAAAAGCTGAGAAACTTCATCACTGGCAAAATTTCTAAAGGGTTACTCGAGTAAGTACTCGAGTAATGAGATAGAAACTTGAAGTAACCAGAGTCAACCTTCAAGTAACCTGCCAACGTTACTCGAGTAAGTACTCGAATAATAAGGTAAAAGACTTCCAGTTGCTCTCGGCCTGCCAATGTTACTCGAGTAACCAAGTAAAAGTCTTCCAGTTGCTCTCGGCCTGCCAATGTTACTCGAGTCCCCTGCTTCAAGAAATATGTTGCTCTCGGCATTTTCAATCCTGCCAATATTACTCGAGGAGCTACTCGAGTAACTCACTGTGGTAAGCAAAACTTGAAGGTAATACTCGATTAACTTGATATGCTTTTATCACACTTCACTCTAGGCACTACTCAAGTATGCAGGTATTCAATTATTCTTTGTCAAATATTTGAACTAGATTACTCGAGTCAGTAATCGAGTAATCTGCAGAGTTATTTACAAACACTTGAAGTATCTACCCGAGTAAGCTATGCAGAAAATTTATGTTTACTCGAGTAAGTACTCGAGTAACAAGGTAAGCAAACTTGAAGTGCTCTTGGCCCTGAAATCCTGCCAACATTAGTGGAGTAAAGCATCGAGTAACCTAGAGTTTATTTGAGAGATTACTCGAGTAGCTACTCGAGTAACCTATGAGGAAAAGTGTACCATACCTGAGTAAACAGGTATTTCCAAGGTTTGTAAATTTGTTTACTTCATGCACTACTCGAGTTATGTGATGTTCATTAATTAACTTGTTATCATTACTCTCACGATGATACTCGAGTAAGTACTCGAGTAAATTTAATGAATATTCGAGTATGCAAGTCCAGAAATTCAGAAATCATTCCAACGTTCATTGATTTGTTTCCTATGTGATTAACCCTTCATTGTATTAGTATTCTTAGCATATCCGCAGAAAAACAATGAAGAGATCTTACCAAATAAGGAAAGTCAGATGCAACGATCAAACGCCACCTACCGCCACCTACCGCAAATGGATATTTTTCAAATACTGGAAAAGTCAACAGTGGCTGTGCACACTCTAACGGACGAGAAGAAAATGTTCCAACGGTAATTACTAACACATATATATATATATATGGGAACATCTAAACAAAGAAGAACTACAAGAACACACACGAACGCATTATCAAGTTCACGTTCAATACTATGTTTTTCATATACTTGTAATTCTGTACTTCAGTGATTCTTATTCACTCTGTGAGAGAGATATTTCATTCAAACTCAATATTTGTTATTGAGGTAACTTAAGGTTGTGGAACCTTGAGTTAGGATTGGATTACAACTTGTAAGGGGAAGCGAGTGTCCAGGCGAAGGAACTTGCTTGTACTGAGGTACCAAGAACCCACTGAATCTTGGAAGTTATAGTGAAACTCTCAGAGATATTCTGAGGACTGGACGTAGGTCAAAGCAGTTGTGGCCGAACCAGTATAACTCCCGGTGTATACTTCGGTGATATTTCTCCTTACTCTTTACTGCATTATATTCACCGTCAAATTTTCATATTTGCAACGAAATTTTTAGTGTCACCTAATTCACCCCCCTCTTGGGTGAAACGCTTGCTCTAACATTAATAATTAATGACATAGTGAATGCTTGCTGAGAGTTGGTGCCTTCGTCTTCAATGCTTGCTTATTTATAGCTTGAAGAAAATTAATGATCGTTGCTTGTTTGAATATAGCCGTTGAGAGTATGAGGTCATTTCTTTTGTCCTTAGAAATAGCCATGGAAGATAGAGAGAATTTTGATTGGTTGAGGAATTAATTATTTAATGCGTTTGACACAAAAGTTCTTTTTGCTAATCTTTGCATTAATCCATAATTAAGCACTTGAAATATGTTCAAATAAGGGTTTAGTAAAGTAAGGAATCAATTAGAAGTGAAAGGAACATGTTTAGGAATGATTATCAAAATTTTTGAGACATTGTTTTGTTTGAGTGATTGTATCACTCGAGTGATCTTCACTTTGTTCTAAAAAAGCAAAAGTGATGACCAATTATAAGGTCACTCGAGTGCTTACTCGAATGATCTCTTTGTAATTCAATTTTTCAAAACATTGATATTGCCTGAGTCACTGTGGCACGATAAAAATGATGTACACTTACTGGCATTGGAGTGATAATTCCAAACATATTTTTCAGAAAACTTGATCATTGGATAAATCATTGTGGTGAGATGAAAGTGATGTGAATTTGAATACATTACTTGAGTTCTCTCTCGAGTGGTCAACTTCAACATGATTTTAGAAAATCTGATCACTGGCTAACTTATTGTGGTGGGCTGAAAGTGAGGCAATTTAGAAAGCATCACTCGAGTGTCGAGTGCTCACTCACTCGAGTGATGTAGTTGGAAAAATTCTTTCAGAAATAGGTTCGAAATTAGAATCACTACATTGAAGTGGAACCATGGAAGTGATAACAGATTGTGACATCATTTAAATGCTCAGTTGAGTGATCTTTAAAGAAAAATAGTGTGTCACTTCTAGTTGCTTTTATAGTGAAGAACATTTTCAAAAAACAACACTCAAGTGCTCACTCAAGTGTAAAGGTGTTCATGAGACATGCCTATTCCGCGTCCTGTCCCGCAAATGGGTACAGGATAGCAAAACTGTCCCATGTCTCGTCTCATTCTCGCTAGGACGAGACAAGATTGTGATCGGGATAGGACTAGGAAGGGAACGAGACATCCCCCATTTACTTTTTTTTGAGGATCTAGAGCATAAGATTTTTCATCTTTTTTGACTTGTAAAAACTAAAAACTAAGATATATGGGTATAAGTTGAACATTGAACCTAGATGATTGAGAATATATAATACAAATATGTAATCATCATCTTTTATCATATTTAGATCCAAAACATAATAAAAAAATAAGAAATAATTAAGACTTAAACTTAATAAGAGCAATGATCATAAATATTTATACTTTTTTTTTGTAGATAATTAGGCAAGCATGCATAGGTGCAAGAGAGACTAAGGTTGTGTTTAGCTCAATGGAGGGGAGGGGAGGGTTTGGGAGGGATTTTCTTTACACCTTGTTTGGATTGACAAAAAGAGAGAGGAGATAAGGGATTTTTATATTACCATGTTTGGTATAGGAGGGGAGCTACATCAACGATCAATGCATACGAATCTGTAATTTTATTTTGTGTAAATAATGAGAAGGGTATTGTGGGAATATTTTAAAATAGCATGGACATATTAATCAATATAAACTCAAACATTAACCTTGCCCTTCAAATTCCCCCAATTTTGGAGGGGAGGGTTAGGAGGGGAATCCCCTTCTAAAAATTTTAACTATCCAAACAAGGGGAGGGAAGCAAAATCCCCCCATATCCATCCCCCCCCCCCCTCATACCAAAAAGAAAGAGGGAGCAAAGTGAATGAAGACAGTAACACCGTACTAATGACTGTAAGGGTTTTCTAAAATATTTATAGTATTTTGTATTAAAGATATAACCAACATATGTTAATATTTTTTTATATGACTAAAATTTGTCTAAAAAAGATTATACGATTTATATAACTAACATCTATCTAAAAAAGATATTAGTTATATATTTAATAAAAATATTAGATATTCTAGTAAAAAATAAAAAATATATTATATATATTAAACTAATAACAACATGATTTTTTGACAAGACAAAAAGCTAGAATGGAACAAAGCCCATCTCGTGTCCTATTGATTCACACCACAGGTGTATGTGTCGTATCAAGTAATAAAGTGATAAATAGAGTATTTATCTGCTTATTAACTTTTTCATGCATTACTATCAAAATTTTTGAATATTATATGTTCGATTGACACTAATAGCATATTATATGTTAGATTTAATTCTTTATTTGAAAAAAATTGATTTTTTTGAATAAAAATTACTTTTATTATATGATTAACCCCCCCCCCCCCCCAATTTCGATTATTTTGTTCCTCAATTTTCCTTTTTTTTTTTTGGCCGGTATTCCTCAATTTTCCTTTGAACCAAACATGAAACACGGGTACAATAGTATGTTTTTTATTATTTTTTTTCCGAAAGTGAAAATTACCTGGAATTTTGGTCAACAGCATATATATCCCCTAAAAAATAAGATCCTAAAAAATAATTATTATAAAAAACTCAAAATTAACCATTAGATGTTACATAATTTACTATGAAATGTTTTAATACATAATTTACAATGAAATGTTTTGAAATAATTATTTACAAATTTTAAGAAAGTTACAAATTTTAGTGGTTATTCATGCTCCTTAAAATATTGATAATTTTTTGAGACTCTCTTATCCTTAAAATAATTAATATTCCAACCCTTGAACTTGAATTGATGTATCATGGAAGTTATCCCTTATAGATGACTTTAGGAAATTGATATTTGATCACATAGTAATACCCAAGAAGCCGAAAAGGAATAGCCCCACTTATAAGGAAACGTCTCAAGTTCATAATATATAATACTAATACAAATGTTCATATGGCTATAAATATCAAATTCCACATTAACAAATTCCATTCATACCAAAGCATTCTCCATTGTTTAATAAGAAAGAAGACAAATACAATATGTTTAATTTTAATGCACAAAGATCCTTTTTTCGTCCTACTTATGAAGATTTCCAGCCTTCTACAGAAACGAAGGACGCCCCAGATTCTCACCTTCTCCTTATTCATCTTCCAGGTATGTTTGGTCAACTAAGGAATTTTGTTTAATAGTTATTGGCCATCTAAGTATTTTACATTAAGTGGGGGAAATGTAAAAAAAAAACGAAGAAAAAAGAATAAAATAAACAAAGTAATTTTATAAATAAAAAAATAGGACAAATTACAGAAAAAGAATTTTGAAATTGTAAAATCCAAAGTTAAGTTTGATACTAAGAATTGATAAAGTAATGGTGAAACTTGATAAGCATTTCACAATTCATTTTATAGGAAATACTTTATTTTAGATTTTGTAATTTTAGAGTTCTTTTTCAGTCATTCTCCCAATAAAATATGTCCTTCATCTAAAATAAAAAATAATAACAATAAATTTATTACAAACAATAATGATGATAAAGATATAATCAATATCATTTTTACTTTTTAACAACATATTTTCCCCTTATTTATCTATGCTGAGATTCACCTTTTTCTCTCCCCCACAGATATGTATATCAAATGTGACACAAATTTTTCTTTTCCATTTTTGTTCTTTCGGTAAAAGAGATATAAGTATGTATATACTTTTGTGCGAGTATAAGTATGAGAAAACGTGTGAGTGTTATGTCAGTATGAAGAAACAACAAAATCGGAGAACACAAAAAGGATCAGAGAAGGCCCTTGATAATCGGACACTTGACAAATTTCCACGATAGAAATCTGATGTTTCATAACAGTGGACAAAAAAATTCTACAAGATGACTCATTTTTTAGAAACAATCCTATAAGTCTACTACCTCTCTGCACATACCAGTTATTTTGCAATCTTCTACCATTTGGACAATTCAGTCTACAAGTCCTCATTCTGTAAAAAATTCTGTTCTCCAAGAAACTAAGCATCATTGCCAGAGGAAGGATTCCAAATCGCTTTTTTTTTTTTTTGGGAATACCAATCACAACTAACAAACAGTGAGAAAGGTCAAATCATGGTCAGTGTGTTCCTTCTAGGCTTATCTATCATCATTCCCCGATCTCCACCTCCAATAAGTGAGGAGGAGGAAGATCAAAAGGTGGAAACAAAAAGGTGGCATTTTATTCATCTAAGGAGAAAGTAGCCAAAATGTCAGCATCACTCAGTTACATTCTATAATAATCAGAAACCGATTTTACCTGACCCTTTCTTCTTGTGAGGGTTGGTCCAGCTTTTCACTTTTCTTGTTTTTGAGCCCAAGATCAGATCCCACACTTTTTTTCAGAAAATAGCCAACTTCTTTTGAAACATTCGTCCCTCTTTTTGTTAATCCATCTGGACTGGGTTCATAATAATGAATTCTAACACCTGTTCCAAAAATAATCTGGTTAGTCTTATTGAGGCCCCCAGCTGGTGGGCCCGCGTCTTCTGAAAATCCCTTGTAGTTAGCAGGACGATTGTATTTGTACTCTACTTCAACATAAACTCCAAAGTACCTCTTCCTTGTCATTGAACCCTCTTCTTCCGTATCCACCCTTGACATGCCTGCAAACCCAAAGAACCTCTTCTTTGTAATTGGACCCTCTTCTTCCGAATCCAGCCTTGACATGTCTTCACACCCAAAGTACCTCTTCTTTGACATTGGACCCTCTCCTTCCGAATCCACCCTTGACATGTCAGCAAAAGTTCTCAGGGGGATATATTTTTTTCCAATTTTAAGAACAATACAAATTTAGTAGGATTTTTTTTGGGGTTTTAAATTCCTCGATCTCTAGAATAGTATCAAAATATCAAACTACTAAAGAGAGTAAAACTCGTCATTAAAAAAAAAAAAAAAAAAAGCAGAGAGCGAAACTCTTTGTCCTTGGGTTTTTTATTCACAAGAATTAAACTAAATTTTTGCTCTAGAAAAGCTAAATTTCCATCTCGGTCAAACCAATAATCATGTTAATTTACATGACTGATAAACTATTTTTGGCCTTTCCCAGGTTTTGCAAGAGAAAGTATAAAGGCTAAATTTGAGTCTTCAAGCAGGAGAGTGAAGGTATTTGGTGAAAGACCCCTTGTTGGAAGTAACAGATGGAGACGTTTCAGTGTGTTTTATCCAGTCCCAGAAAGTTGTGAAACTACTAAAATTCAGCTCAAGTTTGAGGCAGGAATTGCGACCATCATAATTCCAAAGAAGGTCATACAACGTAGAGATCAACAACTTGTAATACTTCCAACTGACCATGACTCAAAAGCTTCATCTAAGAAGAATGAAGAAGGAGAAGCCAGTTCTAGTGAAGTAAATGCCAAGGGCAAGGAGGTCGTTTCACAGGGACCCAAGTCAACCATCGATGATGGGAAGAAAGTGGAGGCTTCAGTTCCACCAGAAGCCACCACAGGTGATTCTATTATCACTAGAAAGGATCAAAATATGTCTGATACAAAAATGGATGAGAAGGTTCAAACTAAAAAAATTGTAGGGTCAGTTTCAGAAAATGGACTAATGCAATGGGTTGAAAAGAAAGAAACTAAGGATCGCGTTGATGCAAGTATTGAGGATAAAAAGGTACAAGAGGGCATTCCTGCTACATCTAACACAAAAGTTGAAGAAGGTAAAGAGGTAAAAACTGAAAAGGGTCAAGAGAAGGCAAATGAAAATGATGCAGGGTCAGTTTCGGCAAATGGAGAAAAGGAAAGGCTTGGAAAGAAAAAAACTGCGGATCATACTGAGAAGTCTTCTATGGATGAACACGCAACAAGAGTTGAAGAAAGGAGAGAGGTAATAGCTCAAAAGGGACAAGAGGAAGAAAATGAAGCTGTAGGTTCAGTTTTAGAAAATAACAAGAATAGAGGGTTTGAAAAGAATAAAAGTGAAGAGTTTCTGGGTAAAGCTTCTGATAAATCAGAAAAAGGGAACCAACTTGAGACCGCCCAGGAGATCATTCCTGCAAAATACACAACAAGTACTGAGGTAAAAGCTCCAAAGGACCAAGAATTAAAAAGCGAGAACCTTGTATGGCCAGTTTCAGGAAACGGCAAGAATTTCAGGGCTGAAAAGAAAGAAACTACGGAAGTTATTGGGAAGGCTTCTCAGGTAGAAAACCCAGGTGATGATCCATTTGCACAAAAGGAAAGAAAAGAATGTACAAAAAAGGAAAAGGAAAATATTAATGAAGGAGAAAATGGGTTAAAGAAAGTAACTAGTTACTTGAAAGGGAAATGCATGGAAGAGGAGGCTGCTTCTAGTTCTCAAGGTTTGAAGAACAAGGAAGAAAAGTTTAATGAAGAAGATAAACAGAAGATGATTGTTTATGTGGCAACTGCAGCACTTGCAGTTTCTGTGACAATAGGTCTGTTCAATATCCTTCGCTCTTTTGCAAATTCATAGACTACGCATGTCTGTTTCCTTTTACACATAATCACTTGTATACATTCCATTTCAATACTAATATTGCCAAATAAATACTGATGACTTATTCTAAGTCTAATGTTAAACAGAACAAGGTAATACACAATTATATTTCTTTGACCTACCTTTTGTTTCGTTCATTTTTATAGGTCAAAGGAGAAAATTACAACTAACCAATAAGTTTTGTAAATTTTAGATTAAAAGATCTTGCCAACTTAGTAGTTAAAGGCTGTCAACCTCGCTTCTAAGAAGCATAAAGCAGAAGACAACAAAGCACAGAAGATAGAGCTTTCCACTTGAGAAATTGGCAAATAAATCATCCAATTCAAGAATATTACATTTACTAAATGCATTGAAGGCGATATGAAAGGCGTATATTCTTTCTTTCGTTTTTTCCGATTCAAGAATTAGGGCTATAGCGTCCAAAAATAAAGAGAACAAGACAATAAAAACAAGAAGCCGGAAAGATTGTTTGAACATGTCACAGTTAATTCACCCATTTCTCTCCCACTCTGTTCACGCAATATCAAAGAATACATGTGTCCTACAATGGCAGTATCAGAACTTGTTCAATGTAATTCACGGAAGGAAAAGGAATGACATCCTAAGAACACCACACTCAACTCTAATATACTGAAAACATGAACCGCCTAACTCAAAAAATTGATTATGAAGCAGAATTCAACGATCGAAATCATCAGTTCAATCCAAAATCAAAGTGTTTGCAGTATCATAAAACTCAATTTACCAGCACCAAACCCGCATTCTCACAGAAAACCTCTCCCAAAATACTAACCTGAATTGCAAGCTTCAGATTTCCGTCTGTAACTATCAATGCAGCTTCCTGTTCGGCAACCGTCTTCCTGTGTTGAGTCGGCGGTTGCTCAACCTTCTCTGGAATACTCCTTGAAATCAAGATTGCGATATAATTGTAAAACCTGTTGAGAAAAAGAGTGTATGGAGGTCGTGACGAAGAGAAGAAGAAATACGTTGCTGTAAAAGGAGAACGGAAAGAAAAGGTATTTATTATGCTTCTTGACGTGGCGACGACTATTTAACAAGGGATAAAAAATCAGACCGGACCGGGTAATTAATTGGTTATAAAATATGTTTAAGGATTAATGAATTAATTGGTAGTTAAATCGGTTATATTAAAATATTATAATTTATTAGTAATAATATATATATATATATATATATATATATTAATATATTTTTAAACTTCTATAGATAAAATTAAGGGAGAATTGTCCAAAAAGACCATTTGGGCAAATTAATTGCTGATTGCTACCAAGCGTGCAAGCGATTTTTCATGTGTGCAAGTGATCTTCCGTTTTGTGCAAACCATCTTCCGTGTGTACAAAAATCTTTTATATAAATGTGCAAACATTCTTGCGTTGTATGCAAAATATCTTCCGTTATGTGCAATGGATCTTCCATGGTAGCATTTAGCAATTAATTTGCCAAAAAGGCATTTATCAGCAATTCTCCCTAAAATTAATTGATTATATTATATTTGATTACTTAAATCATATTAAATTAATTGACTAAAATATTATATATTGTATGTATATAATATATAATATTTTTTTATTTATTATTTTTATTTTTTAAATTTTTGTGGCCTTGAAATTAAAATTTGTTCTTATAATTTATTAAAATAGTATAGATTGTCTATATATTGATCTAGATCTATGGTTTTCTTTTTTTTTTAGTCTCTTTGTTGAACCAAATATCTCATTTTTCGAAAAAAAAAAAAAGCAAACCGGTTGAACCAGTAACCCATCGGTTTTTTCGGTTTTGATTGGTTTTGTACTGGTTCAATCGGTTCAACTCTCCCCCCTCTCAAGCAATGAACCGGACCGGACTGGAGATCGGTTCACCGGTTTTTCGATCAGACCAGCCGTTCCAGTCTGGTTTTTTGCTCCATGCTATTTAATTTCTATGCTTTGCCGGAATATGTATGGGATCCAACTTCCCTCCCTCCCTACTCTTATGCAAAATAACATTCAAGTATTTTTTTTAAAATAGCATCCAATGCTCTGAAATACTCCCCCTAATTCTAAATATAAGACATAGTTGATGTTTTTGGAGATATTAAAAAAATTAAAACAATTACTTAATTATATCATATGTTATGTATCCTTAGATTATATATAAGGTTATTAGTCAAACTAATTAGTTTTGAGAAAAAATAGAAATAAAAATTCTCTAAAATAATTTAATTAGTTTCCTTAATCAATCCAAAAAAGTCAATTTTATCTTATATTTAGGATCGGAGGGAGTACTTTTTTATGTACTATGTAGCAGAAGATAATTTTTTAGAAGCATCTAGTATTTGCAAGGTGTATCCTGAACTATTTTTTCACGAACATTCTGTATCTTAAATTAATTTTTATCGTATTCAGCACACTAAGTTATTTTTCTAGTTGCAACAAGAAGCCTCTAAAATGTGTTTCTAGTGGTAATGAGTACCCTAAATTTAGGATATTGAGTGTTGGATGCGCTAAAATTTAGTTTAGGATATGGAATGTTATTGGAAAAATACTTTAAGGTGCAGCTTGCCAAATTCTGAGTGCTACTAACAATTATTTTACGAAACATATTTCACAAAAAATTGTTTTAGAATATAGGGTGCTGCTGAAAAAAATACTTCAGGTTTTGAATGTTATTTTGAAATAAAAAAAGATCACCCTCCTGACCCCCAACACCTAAAACGGTGTAGTTTTGGGTAAGGGGGAGGATAAGGATGGGAGCAGCAAGGGAGGGAAGTTGGATCCTCTGGTATATGGGATAATGGTGAGAATAAGATGGCCATATTGTTCCAGGTAAATTAATTTTTGGGTTGAAAGGTTTAAGTGCCCCAGAAGATTTTGCATATGAGCATTGGACACCTAAAAGTTTTCGAGGGGCAAAATGCGCCGGAAGTATAAAAAACAGGGCAATTTTACCCTTATGTTAAAAACCCAAATGGTCAATTGTTTGTTGACCCATTATGTTAAGGTGACATACCTATGTAGCATCCACCTTACTTTTTTTAAGCTTAGATTTTTAAGTAGGACATAATAAAAAAAATTGCTCCTCCTTCTTCTGTTGGATAAATGATCGATCTTCTTTTGCTATATCCCTACCAAACTAATTTCTCATTGTGATTTAACAAATAGCAAATTCTCCAAACTTTGAAAGCGTGCTTCAATTTAGCTAAGAGAGTGTAGTTTTTTTGTAACTAACCATTTATATTATACTATGTTTTTTTCTGGTAATTTGCAGAAATTGCTTAATTGGAACTTACAACACTCCCTAGGGAATAGAAGGATGGCTAGATGGTCATGGCAAAGAGTGTTTAGTACCATATGTTGGCTTTTGCGGAAGAACTGATGCAATTAGGTTCTTGAAGGGAAAGCTGATGACCCAAAAGGAACAGTTCACAGGTACATGTATCAACTATTGGAAGGAGTGGTGAATGGACGTCTCCAACACCAAATATTTCAAGTTCCAGAGAGGGGGGTAGTTCATTGGCAACCTCCCGACCCAGGTTTTGTACGTGTGGTCTTGGATGGTTCCATGGATAGTGGAGGCCATGTGACTTACCCCAACTTCTGCAAAAATCCATGTAATCCATAGAGGACTTCTACTGTGTAAACATATGAGCTTTATTAGGATCGGCTATTCACAGATTCTATACAGGCTATCTAGTTATTATCTATAAATTGTGGGGCCGAACACCTACTGTATGAGGTCATTTTGGATACCAGATCTCTTATTTACATAGACTAGGATCTTGAGATTTCCCACGCTTATAGGGAAAATCTTTGATATGTAGACTACCTAGCAAGGAGGGCTCAGGTGAGCAACCAGGAATACGTTGAAATAGGGATATCCCCTGTCGAATGTGATGAGCTTTTTGCAATGGAAAGTAGTGTGTCACTATAGGATCAATTTGTAAGGCCGAACTTCTTGGTTTCTTGTAATCCACAAGCTGTGCTTGCCTTTGTACTAAAAAAAAGCGTGCTTCAATTTAGCATTCTTCACATGAATAGAAAAACCCAGCTAAAACCTAACATCACCATCCCAACAGCATAAATTTTTCAAATTAGGGATTCTAAAAACAAAAGATGAATCATCAATTAACTAAAACCCATTTACTCTAACGACTAGAAGAAATTAGTAATTACACAAAATATATTAAGTTGACCATGATAAAGCTTAAGTTCAAACAAAAAATTCTTGGCCAAGTTTGAATAAGAAAATTATAGGGGCAAAAAGAGTAGCATTGAAGAAGAAGGAGGAGAGTGAACTAAGATCAAAATCAAATAAGAACAATGAACTTCAAATTTAGCTCAAAATCAAATAAGAACAATAAACTAAAATCAAAATCAAGTTCCTCATGAGATTTGGCCTTAGATCTGCATTTGTTGTCTCTAAACCTAACTACCATCATCATTAGCCATACCTTGATTCAGCCTCACTGTTATTGTTAAACATCATAGTCGCAAAATGAAGGTAGAAGATGAAAGTTGGCACTCATCCTTGCGTGGTTGATGATGAAGTTTGGCACTTGTTGCTACTGCTGCCACCAGGTTAATGCCTATTGCCACTGTTGGGTTAGTGTTCGATGCCGTTGCTGGTTAGTGCTACTCTCACGGTGGCAATTCATGTTCGAGGGAAAAGGAGAGAAAGCGATGAGAATGTTATGGAGTCATTGTAGTGGTAAGCAAATCAACGTTCATTTTTGGGCCAGGGGGCAAAAATGCCCTAGAAGTTTTCACCCAAGGGCACTGGGTGTCTGTAAGTTTTTGAGGGGGCTTTTTTGCCCTGGAAGTTGTAAAAAGAGGTCACTTTCACGTGTTTGCGGTGTTAAATGTGATTGATTCTTTGAAAATGTAATGGGGCAAAAGTGGCCTCGTTTTACAACTTCCGGGGAAAAAATTCCCCATAAAAAACTTCCAGACATCCAATGCCCCTAGGCGAAAACTTTTGGGGCATTTTTGCCTCTTAACCCTTTATTTTTCATCTTCTATACTCTCAATGGCTTTATGATGTTAGGGGTTGAAGAGAAGGACATTTTTGGTATTTCATAAATCTTTGGCGATGTGTATATTGAAGTAATACATGGCATAATATACCAAATAGTAGGGCCACGTCAACATAAATTGGGTCAGCATTTATGATTGTTTGGGTCTTTTAATGGAAGGGCAAAATTGCCCTTTTTTTCTTTTGGATCATATTTGCCCCTAGAAAACTTTCAGGTGCCTAATGCCTATATGCAAAAACTTCTGGGGCATTTAAGCCCCTTAGTTCTTACTTTTTTAAATTCATATATGCACACATGTGAATTAAAACAAATTAATTCACATGTGTATGCGCGTGCACACACACATATGTAATTCATGGCATACACACATATACATGTATATATATATAATGGAAAATACTTATGTCAACTTCTTTATATACATTTTGTCAAATTCTCCAATTACATGTGTCCTATTTTAAATTATTATCATTTAACTATAAGCCCATATGAAAAAAATGACACATAGTTATGTGCGATTGGAGAACTTGATATAATAGATATAAGGAACTTGATGTCAAAAACATCTATATGTAATTCACTATTATTTTTTGGCCAATCATGTAATTCAATTTAATAAAAATTTAGTGCACTTTTATTAAGCTAATTAAAAAGTACAAAAAATACGTTGGTTTTTAGCGATTACTTAGTAGCGGTTCAAAAAAATCGTTACAAAATCATGGATTTGTCACGGTTTTTAATGAAATCGCTACAAATTTGCAATGGTATGACTCGATCCAACTGCCGCGCAAGTTAGCTGCAGTAATTTGTAGCAGTTATGCCGAATAAATAGCTACAGAACACAAAAGGTTTGAGGTAATAACTGCTACAGAAGACAAAAGTTCATGATTTGCTTTGATGTTTGTAGTGGATCCAATGATTGCAACAATGTGTCATGTAGACTGAGGTAGGGTTTTAACATTTGTTATAACCCCCTACCTTGATAGCCATTAATATGGTTTGAAAATGTGTCATTAATTATAACCGGAGACTAGTAGAAAATTTGAAACTTATAAAAGGTCCCAACTTTAAGATAGGATTTGATCATGTGGTATAGTGGGTTTTTAAAAATTTTCACAATTTGTTAAATACGGTCTTGTTTCTACTTTTTGAATCTATTTGGCCTATTCAATTAAGTTCCATTCATAAATATTGGAGTACTAAACCAAAATTTCCCGATAACTCTCGTCTCATATTCATTAACCAAAAGGATTACAAGGCTTATCTGCCCAGTTCAGTTCTTGTATCAGGGATTACATACAATTTCACATGTTTACATCATATCCGATATATATACATTTTTCCCTAAAAGCTGATAACCCACCACAAAAAGCTAAATCTCCTAGCCGGGAGCTCTACCCGCCCTTGGTTACTTGCTTCTCCTTCGATCTACTTGCCCTGACTATAGGTTAGTCATTGAAAAGAGTGAGATTCATACGAATCTCAGTAGTAACGTTTTCACTCATATGATATATAATAAACAAGCATGTATGCAATTATCACAAAACAGCAAACACAACGGCATCTACAGCAGCAATCACAGAATGCGTGACTTTGGTCACATAAACGATAGCTTCCGCTGTATTCACGTATACCTTATCTTATGTTGTTTTCACAAATACCTCAGCTTTCACTGTATGCATATTACCTCAACTTTCACATTCGTCACAACTTAATGGTAAGTACAAACATGCAAACATTATACATGATATAAGAGAAAGAGTCACTATCTTGTTCTTTCCGTTTGTGCTTGGCACAGATTTTACTCACTCTAAGTGGATATCAAGTCCTATAAATCATAATCAAGGATGACGAGTTATTTACTATTTCCCTCTTTTCAAACAACTACAAAACACTTAGGGTTGGTTATCAGTTGGGTCTTTTAGGTGGCTATGAGAAGCTTAAATAAAAGCCTAACAAGGTTGGGAAGAACTAGACCAAAAACCACTCTTCAAAAAGGAAAAATGTTGAAATTAGGGGTTCGCCGCGGCCAAGAAATGGTTAAAAACATTTTGACTACAGCCAAGAACCGTTGGCCATGGCAAAAAATAGGTTAGAAACATTTGGGCTGCGGACAAGACCCTTCTGGCCGTAGCCAAGAAAAATCTTTTTTCTTGGTTGAACTTCCAAAAATCATAACTAATTCTACAAAAATCAAAATGAGGTGATTATAAGTTTTATGGAAAGCTATTTAAGTCTTCTATACAAGAAAAATATGAACCACTACTATTTACAATCACAAAAATACAGAATCCAACGAATTCCCATACTTTTCCAGAATAGCCTCCAGTTTCAACCTCAAACTTTTGAAATCTATAACTTCCAGCACACCCATCAAAATAAGACATATTATATATCCATTTTGAAGCTTAACACATCCTCTATTCAATTGGAAAGTTTCAGAATTTTTAGACACCATTTACTTATTCAAAATTGCTATGCAAACTAGCTGCCCAGCATAGAGTTCTCACCGACAAAACTTCCAATTTTTCAACATATGTTTCCAAAGGTCAGAATTCACAACCGGGACTACTCCTCATACAATTTTCCACATAGAATCCAATGGAAACATCAAAACAATCAAAATCCCATTCCTTTTACAAGTTCTGTTTTGGGCAGCCATGAACACAAAATCCAGAATTTTCCAAACATTCCATTCAAGTCCCAAACTAGTTCCATTTATCCAAAAGACAACACAAGACACCATTAACACCATCAAAACATCACAAACCTGTTAGTGCAAGCTTTTCACCCAAGAGGGGGGGTGAATTGGGTGATAATAAAAATTTATGATAAGATAAATAAAACTAAAAACCAATAACGAGAAGATTAAAGTGTTAGAAAAATTTCACCGAGGTATACGCCAGGAGTTATACTGGTTCGGTCTAATCCACAATGACCTACGTCCAGTTCACAGATAGAATCTTTGCCTTCACTATACTTTCCAAGATTCAATGGGTTCTTGGAACCTCGTACACAGTGATATATTCCTCACTTTGAATACTCGCTCCCCCTTACACCACGTAAATTGATGCCCAACTTAAGGTCCCACAACCTTAAGATATCTCTCAAAACAAGTGTATTAAATCAATAAATGTTCTCTCTTAAAGAGTTGGTAATGTAAACACTGAAGCGTATTAAAACAAAAGAGTAAGAGCTCAGAAAATGAATATTCGTCAGTTTGGTAGTTCAGTGTCTTAACTCCCACTTTGAATGCCATTGCTATTTGTAGTTGGAGAGATTTTAATGACCGTTAGAGGCATTCTGTTTGTCCGTTACTCACTGAGCATTTATTGGAACATTCTTTATGTAATTTTGATATAGCCGTTAAGGTGAAGAGAATGCGTTGGTAGAGACTCAGAGTGCATTTAATGTTTCTGACACAGTATATCTGCTTTTCTTGGAATCCAGAAATCTGAAGTATCAATCTCCTGTAACTTACTTTGAGAATGTTAATCATGAAATAAAAAGATAATAAGCAATATTAATGAAGATTAATGAAAGTACTCAATGAATCTGAGAAATTTAGATTTAGATATGATGCTCTGTTTTTCATGAAGAACAAGTATTCGGATACTATTATAATTATCAGGATAGTTCAAGTCTTTTCAGATAACTTACTATTCGAATACCTTTTTCTCTATTCGGATAATATTTGAAATTTTATACTGAGACTATTCGAACAGTTAAGATACCTATTTGAATAGTGATCTCTTAAACTCAAAAAAGATTATCCTGATACATGAGTTACTATTCGAATACTTGCTTTCGAGTTTGACTGAAAAAATTTTCTTTTAGCTTTCAATATTATTCGAATAGACTTCTTGCTATTCGAATAATTTCTCATCTTATTGTCATAGGCTTGATGTTGACTTTAAAATGCTATTCGAATATTAATATCACTATTCGAATAGTGGATATACTATTCGAATAGTATACATGTTATTCGAATAATAGAATTTGAAAACTCTTTTAAGCAAACATCGATTATTCTGATAATGGCCATAGTATTCGAATAGTGACCATTCTTATTCAAATAGTCATATTATTATCCGAATAATACATTTGATATTTACTTTGGAGAATATAAACCCTATTCGAATAGTGTACTGGCTATTCGAATACTTTTTGATCAGAAAACTTTCAACTGATATACTAGATTACACTAATCGAATAGTCAAAGTATATGCGAATAATATGACTATGTGCCAGTGTAACTTTATTCGAATAACATATGCATTATCATGATAATTATTTGACTATTCGAATAATCTGAGACTTATCAGAATAATAGCTAATAGAAACTGAGTTCCACTATTCAAATAGTAGGTATACTATTCGAATACTTTCTTAGTGAAAATCTTGTGAATAAGAATGCAGAGACAAATCAAACTAGACTTAGGATTGTTATCATCAAAACTCTGAATCTAACAAAACCCTCTAAACCCTAATGTACACAAAAATTAGGGCAAGATCCACAAGCCAAAATACTCAACCAATGCTCACAATATATAGGTCAAAAGATGGCTTTTGCTCACCTCTTTCTCTTCCTCTTGTTGGTTCTTTGATCTTCAACCACTAGCATTTCTTGAGTTCACAAAACACATCCTCTTAAAAATCTAAAACCATAGGAATGAAGCTTACATCAAGAGGAACAAGTTTAGAGAAGAGGTTTTGAGCATAAAAGGTCATCTACAAGGTCAAATGGAGCACATATACCTTGATTTCTTCTTTTTCTTTCTTCCTCTACCATGGACGTCCAAGAGCTTCGAGAGAGAGGGAATGAAGTGATGAAATTAGCTTTTTGTTTAATCCCTCCTAGCCTATAAATTGACGTTGCAAGGAGAGAGGGAAGGGAGTTGAAATTTTTGACTTTTCAACTCTTTGCTTAAATCAAGTGGTGCCATGTGTCTTCATCCCATGGCATCTCTCAACATACATGAACCATATGATTATTCTCATCACTTCCATTAGTCATTTAATCACACCACTTACTCTTTTAGTTATTAGTCAATTTCCTCTTCGATTACTGACTAATTAACCAATAAATTTCTTTTCTTCTTGTTTTGCCCTTAACTACGGCAATTTCAACGGGATTACCACTTAACACATTATTTGACCCTATTTCTCATACCATGCTCCATTCCCTTCATTTTAAATTCAATTTAAGCTTTGTCACCATGACTAAGCTTAAATACTGGGTTTGGGCACTTTCTGCTGCTAATTCGGGTCAATACTCATACTGTATTCTCCAAAAGTGTTTAGCTAACGTCAATTACATCCATTTTTGGAGTCATGAGCCCGTATTTACATTTTGGGTCATTATATTTATTGTGGTTGAAAAAACCATTTCAAATCTCATGGCTATATAAACAACGCCACCCCTCATATTACCATTTTTGGTAAAATCGTTCTTCATTCAAGCTCTGAGAAGGTTTTCATCAGATTTAAGATTTTACTCAAAGCTATAAGGAGTTTGGCAATCAGGGTTAGTAAAGTTACTTATTTTATTTCATTTTTGAGCTAAGTAGATTTGTTTTTAGTTATTTTATTGTTATTTATTCATGTTTTTGTAATATTTCTGAGTAACTGAGCCTATTTGGCATGTGTAATCTATTTTTTATTGAACCTTTTTTGTCCCTGTGTTTTTAATTATGTTAAAAAATATTGTCATTTTTTTTTATTTTGTTTGGTTAGGTGTAATTATATTTTTATAATATTGTTGAAATATTATAAATTTATTTTGTCCTATAAAATTTATTTTTCTTGTTCATGTTATAAAATTGTATTAATTTTAAAAGTGAATAATTGTAATTATCATGTCTTCGAAGAGAGATAAGGGGAAGAGGATGGCTTATCCTAATCGTCCCCCGGACAACCTCTTCAACCAGGGAGAGTAGTGCATGACAGCACCCTACTGGGGTGACAGGATCTTGCGCTACGAAAGTTCCTGAACCCATTACAGGTGCCTGAACTTAGCATGGATGACTTTGAGGAGGAAGATACTGAGATCAATGCCAATATTTCATTATGTGAGGTAAAGTAGTTCCTTGATGCCAAACATTTTGTTTTTATTGACAGTCTTTTTTTTTTCATTTTGATTATATGTAGAATATTTTGGTTGATTTCAATGGATTGTGTATTTAAAATAATGTTTTTTTTATTGAAATTTGATGCTTTTTAAAATTTTCTAAACATGTTTGTGCTAATATCTTAAAAATAGATGGCAACTTTTGTAAAATATATGTTTTTTCCAAAGGGAAAATTAAAAATGGGAAAAAGAGTTGAACTTCTTTAAAAAAAATAAATTGAGATTTGTAGCGGTTAAAGAGAACTGCGACAAACTGTGTTAGAAAAATATTAAACGTTACCATTTATAGCAGTTTATGTAGCGGTTATAAACTGCTACAATTTTAAAATTTGAAAAATTCAAAGGCCGTCAATAGTCATGAAATTAGTAGCCGTTATAGAACTGCTACAAATTGAAATTTGAAATTTTCAAAGCCGGCAACGTTTATGAGGTTTGTAGCATTTTCATAATCGCTAGAAATTGAAAATTTGAAAACCCACCAACACCATGAAGTTTGTAGTAGTTAAAACTGTTGTAAAATGTCGCACGTTTGAAAATTTTGAATTTAATCCCACACACGCATATCATTAGGAAAAATCAAAATTCACTCTTCTCTCTTCTTCTTTGCATAGTTTTTACATTTTCTAACGTATACTATCTATGGATAAGTCATGGATAAAGAAGGATTAAACACTTTCTTGGATTCTACTACCTCTCACGCCAGATGTAATGGTAAGATCATATGTCTGTATCCCAATTTTGAAGTTTTTCCCGGAAGGGTGTTCATTTTGGGGAATTCATGATGAAAAACCCGCTTTGAGGTATGAACTAGTTCTAGCAAGTTCATAAGTGGGGGTTCAAGTAGATCATGATGATCCTATTAATAATGTTGTTCGTTATGCTTTTGGTGTTCATGACAACAACTTTAACCAAGAAATGTAGGGTTTAAACCCTGTGTTTTTTAGGAATTAAGCAACTTGGGATTTTTTCCGCCAAATTGATTAAGCAAATGATCCTTTGTATCTTGGTTGTGAAAAATACTCTAAATTGTCTTTTTTAATTAAATTGCATCATATCAAATGCTTGTGTAGAATCACTGATAAGGGGAGATGATGTATACCCCAACTATTGTATGTTGTATTAGGAGATGATGCTAATAAAGAGACTTGTAAGTGATGTCACACATTGAGATATAAGACAGTTTGGAAGGGGAAAAAGCATAAGAAGAAACCAATGAAGATTCTTAGGTACTTTTCTTTGAAGTCACAATTGTAAAGATTGTTTATGTCGTCTAAAACAGCTGAGCATATCAAGTGGCATCAAGTTGACAAGAATCAAGATGGTAAGTTAAGGAATCCATTGGGATGCAGAAACTTGGAAAGTGTTTGACTCAGACTTTCCAGCTATCACAACTGATCCTAGAAATGTTCAGCTTACTTTAGTGAATGACGATTTTAATCCATTTAGGAAACTTAGCATAAGTTACAATATTTAACCGGTAGTCTTAGTTTTATACAACTTGCTCCCTTGGATGTGTATAAGACAGCTTCTTTATTTTGTCTATGATCATTCCAGGAAAAAAAGCATCGGGTAATGATATAGATGTGTACCTCCAATTGCTTATTCAAGAATTGCTAGACTCATGGAATGCTGGCATTGAGACATATGATGCATATGAGAAGACACTGTTCAACTTGCATATAGCCTTAATGTGGACGATAAGTAACTTTCCTAGGCTAGGAATGTTATCCGGGTTGAATGTGCATATTGGAACGGCGTGACCAACTTGCAATTTTGACTTTGACTTAGTGCACCTTCCACACAATCAAAAGTGATGATTTATGAGTCACTAGAGGTGTCTTGATTGGAAGCACAAATTTAGATTGCAACATAATTGTTTCAATAGGAAATAGGAAAAAAGAGGACCTCTTTAGACTTTATTTAGTGTAGATATCTTACAGTAGCTTTAGGATGTTGAATTCGAGTTTGGAAAAACTGATGATGCAGCACAAGCAGGGAGAAAGGCTAACAAAATATCTGCCACTGAGCCTTAGCAATGGCAAAAATATAAGTATCTTTTTCACTCTTTCATATTGGAAATGTAATTTGCTTCATCACAGTCTTGATGTCATGCACATTGAAAAAAATGTGTGCGATAATGTGTTACAAACTTTACTCAATGAACATGGCAAGTCAAAATATTATCTTCAAGTAAGGAAAGATTTATGGGCCATGGGACTTCGTGAAGATGCTTGGTCAGATGAAATTGACAAATTTCAATTGGAAAAATTCACCCCTATTAAACTGAACAAGGAAATATTCCTTGCAATATTGAAAAACATAAAAGTTCCTGATGGATATTCAAGCAACATTTCACGATGTATCAATATGCAAGCTCAAGAGGTTGTTAGGCTAAAGAGTTATGACTCGTATGTTCTTATATAATAGTTACTTTCATTGGCAATAAAAAATACACTGCCTCCTGATGTATCCATTGTTTTATTGGGGCTGTGTTCTTTCTTCCTGAAATTGTGTTCCAAGGTTTTGATTGTTGAGGAGATCAATCAATTGTAACACAAAAGCATTCTTACACTTTGTCATTTGGCGATGATATTTCGATCATCTTTTTTTATTGTGATAGTTCACCTGATGACACCTTATTCATGAGACAAAGCTAGCTGGCCCAGTTCAATATCAACGGATTTACCTTATAGAGAGGTACTCATTTTATATATGTCGATCATCATTAAATTCTATATTTTCTAGCTATACATTTTAGCATTAATTAACATATTTCATTATTAAATTTATAGATTTTTTGGAAAATTGAAATCTTATGTAAGGAATAAGATATGGCCAGAAGGTTTAATAGTTGAAGGTTATTTAGGGAATGATGTCCTATATTTCTATTCAAGGTACTTTGATGACATTGAGACGGCTTTCAACCCTTGCCTTGTGTAGACGATTGTCTTGAACTTAAGGCATTATCAAGCGAATTGTTAATCCCTCGTGTTGGTAAACTAGTTAGGGGAAGTGAGAACTTCGAACTAACTGCAACTAAGAAGTTTCAAGCATATAGACATGTCTTAATAAATTATAGTGAAGTTGATCCCTTCCTTTAGTAATAATTACACACTCATATGTTATTCTATATATTTTCATAAATTTTGCTTATATCTCATGATCATCATAACTTACATTAGTCGTTATAGTGAATTTAGAAGTTATGTGAAGCATCAACTCAGGATCTGTACACAAGCATCCTTGAAAATTGATAAAAAGGTTTGTAGAGAATTCCCAATTGGTTTGCACGCTAAATACTAATCAATCAAAACCCATACTCAATAGATTTCAAAGCTCTCTCAATCACCCTACTTGACTATGCCAGAAGGTTTATTGCATATAATGTAAATGGTTTCAAGTTTTGCATGGTTTCAGGAGATTAAGGTTTGCTAACCAAACTCTTGAGAGTTTATAGCATCTCAGGACAAGGGGTTATGTGAGAAGTAGTGGCGGCAATATGCAGTTCGAAGGCTTCCCTTATTATGGAAAGCTTGTTGATATTATCGAACTAAATTACTAAGGCCATTTCACCATAACACTCTTTAAGTGTTTGTGGGTAAATACAACTACTTTAGGACACTCACAACTGACGAATTAGGCATCACAACAGTAAATTTTTCCAGGTTAATTCACACCGATCAATATAAAGATGATGAGCCATATATTCTTGCCTCATAGGCACACTAGGTTTATTGTGTGGAGTGTAACATCCCAAAATTTAGTCAAAGAATAAATTTTTCCAAAAAGAAAAGTTAAATGAAGTTATAATTAATTTTGGGATTTAAAGGCATATTATTTTCCTGAGAATTTAAGGAATCTTAAATTAGATAAAGGGGAAAAATTTGGGCCTAGGGTGTGTAATTAATAGGATAAAAATATACCTATAAATATATAAACAAACACACTCATAATTAGTTACTCATCTTTCTCTCCATTTGGCCACATGGCACCCTTACACACCACATATACACATGCAAAGACCAAGTCAACATACTTCCCTCCCCTTTATTCCATTGATTCGGCCAAGACACAAGAGGAGGAGGAGAAAGAGAGTTTAATCAATTGAATTCCTCTCCTTTTACTCAATATAGGACGACCAAGGGCACTAAGAGAAAGAAAGAGA